>VJMY01000130.1:0-141300 GCA_009869795.1 Neelides sp. FZ-2019
TGTTTCTCTCCATCTTCGTTCTCACGCGGTCCCGCACTGCGGAAAGGCAAAATCACACCATTAAACCTTCTTCAACCTCATTAATCAAAGGAGATTTCACTCTCGAATCATCCCCAATGTGACTCATCTCTCTAAGTAATTATTTTAATTGTTAAAATTATTATGCTAATAGATAAATAGCGAGAAAAAAGACATACCTTTGAGTGTTGCTTTCCTCAGTACTTTCATGGCATAAAGCGTCCCTGTGTCTTTCCCTTGGATCTTCCGAACTAAAAACACCTGTTTAATAATGTAAGAAATAAATCTCAAATTGACTAATTATATTTTTATGTCCTTATACTCTCTCAACTCTCACTCAAAATGTTAAATGGCATTTGTAAATGTAAATTGCAATAAACTGAATAAGTTATAACATTTGTTTTTTAATTATACAAAAATTGTATTAGTGACATGAAATTCTAGATCGGATAGAAGAGTCAAGATAGTTAAAGCAAAAGAGACATGAAAGTGAAAATACCTTTCCGAAGGATCCTTGGCCGAGAACCTTGAGTAATTCAAACTGTCCAGGATCCGCTTTCTCGTGTCCTTCTCGTGTCACATCTGAAGACTTCAATTTCGTTCTCAACTTGCATTGGCTCTTCCCCCGACTCGATCTTACTCCAGTGTTCATGTTCCGGCGTCGCTCCGGACCCCGAACTCCCAGGACTCATCTTATGATCACAAGAAAAATTACATCCAAAGTTCAGTTCAAGCTCTTCAGTTCAGTTCAAGTTCAAACTAAATAAATGTTCTACTTTATGCAGATAAACGTAAACTCGGTATAAGGATGAATGGCTGGATGGATTCAAGTAGTTTGGCTTGAATTGACAAGAAAACCATTTGAAGTTGAATTGAATGAATCAATGAAGGGAATTCAACAAGTTGAAACAGTTGAATTTTATTTATTTGAATGATATTCTAATATCGACATTTAAGTATTGTCATTCATTAAATTGTTTTGAATTCATTTCATTCAAATCTCAAACCCTCTCCTATGCTTCATCATCCAATTCGAACGCTCACAAAAAATTAACATATTTTAAAAATAAGGTACAAGAGAGACTGATTCAAAGAAACGATAACTAGATCTGACTTGACATTCTAATTAAATACAAACATCAGTAGGCTGCTGTCCAAAATACTACATGACACATGAATGACTCATTTCCTTAAGACAATTACAATATCTTATGTAATTAATTGATTCATTCTCAATCTTTTTCTTTCGGTTAGTTTATATAATAAAAAAAGGATAGTACAGAAAAAATGATTCGCAAAATTTGGAAATGGTTGTTAAAATATGATCAATTAGCCAATATACATCTTTATTTAACTAATTGAAAATCCTTGAGAGTGGTCGAAACGTTTAAAGAAATCTTCAACAATGTCGGTATCAATCAATGTGATGGTCATTGACAAGTCAAAAATGAAAAAAATTTCGTTTCGGATTTTTCTATTTACAATTCTATTTTTCTTTGTGTCAATGCGTAATGAGAATGAATAAAAAGTTAATAATTGCACGCTTAAAGCTTTCTCTTATGATGAATAATTTGTAATATGCAAATATTCAAATTTCTCTTTATGGATGAAAATGACAAGACTTACCTCGTTGATTTCCAGTGGTCTTTTCGTATCCCCCCAAGGAACTCCTAACTGATTGGCCAACGGCATCTTCCCAAATCTCGTCTCAATGAGTCGTTAAATATTTTATAAAAATCTCTTTAAAATTGCTTATTAATATATTTAGTTATATAAAACGTTTCACTCTCGCGTCGAGGGGTTAAAAATTTAAAAGGTCTTAAGGGGCTTATTAAATAAGGGGTCTCTCTGTCCTAACTAGGCTATTATGTCTAAAGAGAGCTAAAGCTATTTTGTACAATTAAAATAAAATGGAGAGATAAAAAGTAAAATGTTTAATTCGCGAGGGACATGTCGCAGCTGGGAGTTCCTCCTTTTACAAAAAAGGAGGTTGAATATTAAACTTGTTCAATTCTTCTAATTCATGCCTTCCGACCGCGAACAAATCATCAACACGCGAATCTGGACTTCATTCATAATCATAATTCATGTGTAAAATGCAAGTTGAAAGTGCAGCGGTGTGGTGCAAGTGTAATGAGTATAAAGTGATATAATATATGATCTGTAATTATGATATAATTAGCGAATAGTGAAAGTCTTATTTTGTTAAATACAGTAGTAGAATGACTAGAATGTGAAGTGAAAGAACATCAGCAATCAGCACCAACAAGTGATTTGTTAGCAGGTAAATTGTTTATTTTGAAAAATAAAATGTTCTTTGTAAAAAATACATTAATTAGATAATTGTTTGACGAGAATTGATCATCGATAAGATTCTTCGTTGCCTTTACTTCAATTAGAATTATTAAAAAGATTAACCCCGTCATTCCTTTACTCATGTTTGGGGAAAGTACAATGACCAGAGTTCATCAGCTTTTAAGGTTCTCTTTCTGTCAACAATTAAAAAGTAGGAATACACTATAGTACTATTTATGCTACTATTTAAAAAAAATTAGTCAGCATTCGGAGAATGATAAACAAACGATGATAATTTACTTTATTTTTAGTCAGCATATTTAAAGGTACTTGTTCTTAATGGGAGGTCGTTTTCAGAGGATGGAAAGTATTTAATTCTGTGAGGAGGCCAAATTCGTATTAGAGCTCGACTTCTAATTAACCCCATCGGAACTGGACCATAATGACGAGAGTCTTTTGAATTGAACTCATTGTCTCCTTCTAGCCATGTTGCTCCAGGTGGAATCTAAAAAAGTAGGATGAAAAATCAAAAAACTTATGAATTTAATGAATTTATGATTATGGCAAAATACAAAAAATAATTTGTGTTAAAAACTGTATGTCGATAAAAAGGAAAGCGAATGATTTTTAACTCACAACTTCTGACGTTCCATTCGCCTTACTAATCTTATCACCTAAAAATTAAAAATAACATAATTTATACTAATGATGACTTGAATCAATGCAATGTCTGTTTGATTACGATCAGTCAATGCTTACCAGGTAGTGCTAAAATCCTTTTACAAATAAACTCATTGGGTGCAAGCGGCGAGCGTGTAATCACAATATTGTTTCTTTTAAAAGAAGAATATCTTGGTGTGAAATGTTCTGTAATTATCACGTCCATAGGTTTGATTGTCGGCTCCATGCTTGGACCACTTGTCTATAATATTTTAAAAACCAAAGAAATTGTTTTGATATCTATGAAGTAATGTTAAATTTTAAACAATAAGAAAATTTTAAAAATCAACTCACGACTACGAAAGAGACTCCATATTCCATTGTACAATGGATGAGGGCAGAAATTTTAAGAATGTCCATTGTAAACCCGAGACCTTTTCTAATAACATCCTTCATCACTGGCGAAGGGTTCATATCAGCTTAAAGTTTTAATAGTTAACGACTGCAGCTTTATAAGATTCTTCTTCAACTTCTCGAGAGTTTGTCTTTTTGCTCATTTTGCTTCTTTGCTCATATGCAAAGATGTGCGCGGGTGGTGGCGGGAATTGTGCAAATTATTTCATTTCATCTTGTTCACTTGTTCTTGACCAAAACAAAACTGAACTTTAACTTTAATTTAACTTTACTTAGCTCAACTACGAGTTGACCAACTCCCCCATTAGATAATGTCTAATTAAATTATAAATTATTTTGTATTTTTTTAATAGTTAAAATGTGGGCCAGAAAGTTTTACTTGGTGAATCTTCTTCGTTCTCACAAGTCGATGTTGTTAATCCCGGAAAACTTTTACGGAGAGAAGAGTTACGAAATAAAAGCAAGAAAACTCGTGGCTTCCGGTGTCGATAAGAAGAAAGTGAAGGCTCCGAAAGCTCAGAAGTTATCGGATTTGGTGGATCCGTTGGCATCTTTAGAACGCTTTAATTCCTCTGTCGAGTCAAAAGAATTGACCAAATTCATTATAAAGAACCTACCATTTCATCAGATGCGGCTTCTCCCAGGGAAATTCCTCCGGATCCAGAAGACGCCTTCACAGACGGTTTGCATTGCAGAAGAAACAACTGCCCGGGAAATCGCAACAATACTCAAGAAGGAGAAACTCGACCCGAATTCCCTCACGATCGAGATCAATCCAGCATTTGGTCTTTTAACCCGCAAGCTCGTCCACGAGCTGAAACTTAATAATTTAACGGGATTCGAGGAGCTTTCCGCTTTCTTCACACGTCTCACCGAGGAATTTGAAACCCAAAAAGGAGTCAACTTTGTCCAATACTCCTTCATCAACATCCCTCGAACTTACTACCAAGATCGAGTTGACAACATCCTCACGAGTAAAACGGAATCTCGACTTGGAAAGATCTTCACCCATGTGTACAATAAGGAGATTAAAGTCTTAGCGGACAAATTGTACATCATTGGACCAACACCGAAGATCTCCGTCATCAGTTTCCTCGTCCGTTGTTATTCCATGAAGACTTTTTTATTCGAGGAAAATCTCCCATTTAAGAAAGTCATTTTTTATTTCATTGTTGGTCAACCGATTAAAGATACTCTCACTGCCACTTCCGATTCTTCAAAGTACAATTACCGAGCAGTGACTGTTTTGTTCAATAGCTTTTTTGATTTTGAAGTATTAGGGGAATTTCCTCGTAAGGCTTTCCTTCCTTGGGATCGGTTCATTGATATTAAAACGAGCTCTTTGAATCTCAAGAAAAAGGCGTTCTCGAGGAGCTTCAGCGAAAAAGTCTATTTGATGAAGTTGAGTACTAATGGAATCATCGAGAAGGAATTGGGCCCAGAATATCTTTATCCGTTTTTCTTCTTCGTCCGTCATCATTTGAAGTCCCGGATGGATCGAATAATCCCTTCCTTGGAGCAGTGGATCCCAGGTTGTGGGGATTTTTTCATACGAAAAGGCCTCACCATCTACACCACATTTGGGTCAAGAACACCCGAGGAGATCTACGAGATCTTCAAGGGATTCATAAGAATGCCCGAGTATAAAGAATCTTCATTTCCAAATGCTGTCGAGAAATCACTGTTCAAGATCGAGGACTTTGGAGAACTCTATGATTCTCAAGAGAAGAAACGACCAATGAAGAAAAGAGACGAACTCCATGAGGAAGAGGTAACATAATTTTATTTTATAATAGTATAAATTATAATTCTGACACAATTTAGTCAATACTCTTTAGTATATAATTATTTGAACTAGTATAAAATCTAATTATATTATATAGTAATTTAATTAACTATTTATTGTTAGTTATAGTTTATTTGTTTAGGGTTGAAGATATTATTTTTAAGGTGTTTAAAAATAATACGCAGAACGGCGATTTAAGCGTATTTTCAATCAATGAAGATATCCTTATTAAATTACTTTCTGCAAAATTAATTTGATCTATCAGATTTCACAGAGTTAAGTTTAAACTGTGAATTTAAGCAGGTCAATACACTCTATCATAACAAAACAATAAATAATAATGTTAAGTAGCAGGAAGTATTTATTTATATCCCATCTCATTCTTTTCATCTTTCAATAGTCCTGACTTATTACAATCTTCTTAAAGGGATAAACAGGTTTATGTTAACTTCCCTAACATAACTTTTAATTATGAATTAAAAATATATGCACAACGCACATTGGAAATGAAGACTTAAAATATTTTTTGATTTAAATTAGGCAAAGAAAGAAGATGTTGAAGAAGCTTCGAGGCAAAGCAGTTGATCCTGGGATTTCCATTGATGTCAAGTACAAAAATTATAAGGAGCTGGTTAAACTAAAAGGCTTATTTTATGGTTATGAAGCTTTTGCCAAAAGCCAACACGTCCAGATCTAGAGAGAGTCATATATGAATGGAAAAGAATAAATAGGTAATTTAACGCGAGAATCTGCGCTTCATTTTCTCCTTCTTTCACGCTCTCGTTGGCAAATCCTCAAACGACTTCTTATTTATAACTTACTTAATTTTACTTGCTTATGAACATTTGTCACTGTGTCCTTTGCACAAAATGTATTTTCGTTCTCTTATGTACTTCTATCAGCTCAAAGGTTACCTATTTATGAAAAGTGAACTAAAGTGCCCTAATAGTTTAACAAGCTACTTAACTATAAAATAATATAACTTTATACTTAAGTCTAGTTCAAGACTTAATATTAGTTACTAGTACTCATAAAAGACTTTTTATATTACATAATAATTTATAATAACTTGTAATTATGTAATGTTAATTTAGTAATAATGTTGATTAGATAGTCCAAATAGTGTTCGAAGAGATTTGACTTTTGATATCGTAAACAAATAGTTTATAATGTTAATCTTGTCGAGGTTTATCACTCGACATTTCTTTCAGGTTCATGACATTCACGTAACGTCTGCATGAGTGTATTTAATACTATTTAAATAACGTGTCAACAAATACTGAAGTTTTGAATAAAGATAATCCTTATGTCTTTTTAATGGAACATCTGCCCGGGGTCTCACGTTATAAATATTAAATGAAGATACATAAATTAAACTTTTCCTGAGGTATAATTGAAGACCATTTCCATCCGAATGACACATTGACGAAGAAGAAGAGCTGCGAGCCCCAAGGTTGCCGAGCGCCGATCCTCCATAAGTTATATATAGGAAAGTTTCACATTTCCCTTTCGCAGATTCAGTTTCAACTTGACGGCTCGAAAATCGATGAAGTGAAATTCATCTTGAGGGAAAAGTCGCATTTTCAGTAGCGAAAACTCGGACTTGTTTTGATAAGGGAGAGAAATTGAATTCGGAGAATGTTAGGAAAATGTTTCGCGGTTTGAATTTACTGGTGAGACATGGTAAGTGTTTGTGTGAAGTGTCAGGTAGACCTGTGTCAACATCATCGTCTGTTGGGTCATACAAGTTTAGAAATAGATTTTCGGATGTGTCCACGTCCAAGATTCTCCCTCCGACCAGCACGACAGAGCAGCTAAGGCAGGCTTATATTGATGCTGATACTTTCTGCAGATGTAAGTTCTTATCAGTTATTTTTACCTAATTTTAAAGCACATTTTAAATGGAAAGGGATTAAGACATTTAAAGATGTTCTTATCATCTAGCTAAGAAATTACCGGATGACGTGGATGTGGATTCTGTGTTCGCGTGTAACAGGCTCAATTTGAGCGACATTGACGTCTTTGGGTATTTTAATAATTAATAATTAAATGAAATTTATGAAAACATTATTTATAGTTATCCTCTTTTCGTTTTTCTCTCACAAAAAGTACATTGTAATTTTAACAAGGTTCGACTACGATTACACTCTGGCGTGCTACAGACCAGATCTTGAAGTTCTCATTTACAATTTAGCACAAGAAGTTTTACTTGACAAATTCAAGGTAAAGATAACACGAATTGATACATAATAATTATGCATTTTAAAATACCTTAAATTTATTGAAACTTGATTCTAATATATTTAATACATATTAATATGCATAATATTCATTAATCATGTTGATTTAAATATGCAATGATTTTTTCTTTCAGTACCCGAAGGAACTTAGGAATTTAAGTTACAATCCGAATTTCGCTGTCCGCGGACTCCACTATGACATCCACAAGGGAATTCTTCTCAAGGTGGATTCTTTCATGCAGATCCAATTGGGTTGTGTCTACCGAGGACTCACACAGCTTTCGGACGAAGAGGTCTTGCAGATCTACGGTTCGAGGAAGATACCGATGAACTATATTGAAGGGCTTTATAAAAATGAGTAATAACCAATGAAGAAATTAATATCAAAACATGGATAAATGATTAATGAATTAATGATTCATTCAAATGTTTAAAAAATGAAAATGTAATTTGCCATTTTTATTTGCAGGTCGTCTAGCATGGTTCAACTGGCTGATCTCTTCTCATTGCCAGAAATGAATTTACTTTGTAACGTGGCAGAATACTTCCATCAAAACAACATTGACTTCCATCCAGAGAGTTTGTTCCGTGACGTGAAGGAGTCTGTCCAGAGCATCCATCCTGTCATGCATCAAATTGTGGAGAAAGAACCTGAGAAATTCTTAGAACAAAGTCCAGATCTTCGTTTATACCTCAAAACACTTAATGAGAACGAAAAGAAAGTCTTTCTCATCACGAATAGTCCATACTATTTTGTGTGAGTCAATAACCCGTTAATGAAATTTGAAAATTATTCTAAATTAAAAATAAATGTAAATTATAATAGTTAGGAGTTGCTTTAGGAGGTTTTCTTTTGCACTTTTTGGATTTTATACTGAATTAGAAATACTTATTAATAAAATATGAATACAGACATCGTGGGCTGAGCTTCATCGTTGGAGAAGACTGGCGTAATTTCTTTGATGTCATTGTTGTGTCTGCGAGAAAACCCAAATTCTTTTCAACGACTGAGAGCATTCCGTTCCGAATTTATTGTCCTGATATGGATGCTCGTCTCTGGGATCGTGTGAATAAGTTGGAAAAGGGAACGATCTATTACGGAGGAACTTTGAAGCAATTTCAAAACTTGACTGGTTGGAGAGGCGACAAAGTTCTCTACTTTGGAGACCATCCTTATACCGACCTGGCTGATGCAACCCTTCATTATGGATGGAGAACTGGAGCCATTATCAAAGAACTTTCCGTAAACTATTTTTTAAACCACAATTGCTTTTATGATTTACGTAATTATGATAATGAATTTTAAAAATTTGAATGTTACGATTATTGATTATAGGTTAAATTACTGTTAAACTAAATTGATTTAAAATGATAAATATTTAATTTGATATTTTTTGTTTTTAGCATGAAATTGAAACGTTAAATTCATCAGATTTTAAATATGCCATGAATTGGCTTCAATTCATGACAAGTCTCCTTGAATCCTACCAAGATATTGACGAGCCTCAAGTACAACAAATAATTAAAGAATGGCAGCTTGAACGAAATAGAATAAGGTAAACATTCATAAATACAAAAATCGATGTATTTATTACTCATAGTCAAAATATTAATTTTTGTTTAAATATTTTAGGAAGCAGACTAAATATATCTTCAACAAGCAGTTTGGAAGTCTGTTCCGAACTCATTTGAATCCAACGTTTTTCTCCAAGAGACTCTTCCGCTTTGCTGATATTTACACTTCTTCCGTAACAAATCTTATGCGCTATTCGCTCCGCCATACTTTTTACCCAAGACGTGGTGCGCTTCCTCACGAGTACAGATCTTGGTTCAATTGACCCAACACGGAGTATTTATTTACACTTATAAAGTTTGACTCAAACTACTAATTAATCGTATAGCTTATCTTAAAGTGCCTATATTCAAGTATATTCATATAGAAAATTCTTAGCAAGTGGCTATATTATAAAACTATGCTCTTGTTAAACTTTACCAATTTTACATTGAACGAAATTTAGATATTTAAGAAATCGTAAACAAGTCGACATGCCACATCACCATTTGTATCAATTGTAACAAAAACAGAAAGCAGAAAAGACATTTTCGAAATTACTTTTGTTCATTAAACTTCATTTATTAAATGTATGTCAATTCATTGTTTTAGAAAAACACGAATTAGAGAGAACTGAAAGGTGCTAAACGAATTTAAAGATTGTTGTCAATTTCATTAGCAGGGCTGTGAAATTTATGTATGGGATCATAGAACGTGACTTTGTTTTTACTACATTAAGGCATTATGATAAAATATGATGTGACATTCTCTGTGGGTTAAAAAAATGATGAACGTTTGATGATTTCCTCCCGAAATTTTCGGAATGGTATTAAACATTATTAATTATTATTTAATGATGCTTGTGTTTATTACACTTTTTCTGTGAAGTTTTTTTGTGTTTTCATGTGTTAAATAATGTTTCCAAAAAGAGTTATCTCTGTGCTTCTGTAGTCTAACGAATCGAAGGAAATTCGTACACTAAATTTTTTATGTTATTTACTTATATTCGTTTATTATTGAATAAACAACATTAATTTTAATTCATATAAAATTTCATTTTTCATCATAATGTATACCTAATAGGAGATTAAAAATTAACAATAAAGATTAATTAACATTAATTGTATGATCGTGAGCCTGTGAAGACTGAACGAACTTCATACCTTTGCAAATGACAGTTAAAAGTCTCAAATATTTTGCCATACCCTGAATAATGCGCTGATTGAGTCTCACTTGTCTCGGTCAATGAGAATTTCTTCAAGTCATTGAATTTTTTGCTAGAATTTTTGTCATTTTAGAATTTTCTCCGTTTTCGTTGTCGATTTTACAAGGAGTGGAGCAGATCTTCTTACGCTGAATAAGTTTGAATTGGTAAAGTGGATTTTTACTAATATCTTTATTTGAAATGGCGACATTCTTTGGAGAAATTGTTCCCGAATTCTCAAGTGCTGGCCCGGAAGATGAAGAAGACGAGAGTTGCATTCTCGGGTTGGCATTCAAAATTAATTTTTCATCTAAATTTTATACAAAAACTACAACAGTTGACGCATAATGATACAATTAGATAAAATTCAAAATGACTTTCAATCAACAAAGATAACCTTTTTTAGTATTTAGAATAATTTTTTTCCCTAGAAAAAATGCCTATTGAACTGATTTTTCATAAATGCCCTATAGATAATTCTTTGGCTTAATATGTAGTTAAAATTATAATGGAAACAAGTTGGATAATTAGCTAGCCTTAATTAGAAGGAAATGGAATGAACGTATTTTTATTTCGCATTAGGCTTCAAACTGAAATTGTTCACGAAGATCCTGCCGGAGATTCAACAAATAATAGTTTATTATGCCTTTTTTATGGAAAAGTCTCAAATGGTAAGAATTTTTTTTCATGTCTGATATAACTAATATATAAATGCTTTTTTTCAATTATGCCTTATTTGTTCAATTAACTCAATTTATAATTCATAATTTATACCTATGCTATTTGACAATTAAGGATTCGCTGAAGGGATTGTTAAGAATATGAAAGATCAATGGAAGCTTTTAAGTTCAATTCATTTGACCGGTGAAACTGAAGCAACCGTCGATTCTCTCATGGCTCGTGAGAAAAAGAAAAAGGTCATCGGTCAGTTTTTCTTGAAAACTTCAGGGTCAGGGCCAAAGACAATATTTGGGATTGTCAACACGTATTATTTGCCCCGTTATTTTGCAAACACCATTATCAAAGAGGTCGGTATTATTATTTTATTATTATTTAACTATAACAATGTAAAACGTTGATTATTGTAGATTAATTCGTCTTTAAAAAATCATTTTTCATGTTACAGATCGAACATTACTTAACATCAGCGTTGAATGTCGTGGTCTTTCACTCTGAACTTGAGCCCAAGATTTATTCATCTGTTGATGTGAACGGAGAAAGAAGCTCACAAGTTTCAAACGGACAAATCTTTTATATCAAAACTGATGTTTTGTCGTCATCTGAAATTGTTTCGTTTGAGAACTTGAAAGCTCTTCCACAGCCTTATATGATTTCTGGGTTTTCTGCTGCTGGTAATATTTTTAATTTCTTAAAAAATTAAATACTTCATTTACTTACAAATAGTTTTGACTTTGTCGTTTTGGTCATATTCATAACACTAATGATAGTATAAATATTTCATAGTTCTCAATTTTTGTGCTATGATGGACAAGCGAGCCGTTGCTTTGATTTCGTACTCTGAAACTGAGTTGATTGATTCCATTTCCCTATCTGGTTTCTTTCAACTCATTAAAAGGGTCAAAGAGGAGAAAAATGGAATATTTGCTGCATTAAGCAATGGGTTCACAGGACTCACTCATGATTTGGGAAAATCTTCCAAACTCAACATTCGTCTTGTTACTGCTTCAAGCAATTTGTATACTTAATTTAATAAATCATTTCTCATTTGTTATCATCAATTACTATCAATTGCAACTTTAATACCAATTTCAAATAATTTACTTTATTACTTTTTTTGTTTGTTGTATTTTTCAAAGTATTTAATAATTGAAGAAAATAAATGTTTATATATGCAAATTACTATCATTCAATTTTTATTTCCATATAGTGTTTGATTCAGCATCAATATCACAATTTTCATATCAAAATTATTAAATAGTGAAAGGTGTCAATTGAATTCTTCATCTCCGTCTTCAAAGAATGTCGCTATAAAATAGTATAATAAATCTTTTCTAGTATAATTACATAGTTATTTAACAAATAAGATATTTGTAATAAGGTTTAATGAAATATAGATCACAGTAGGCGAAAATGGCTGCACCTTTTCAATTTCAAGATTCTCCTTTAACATTTGCTCAAGCGACTGTCGCCTCTTTTTCCACTCCTGAAAGACATGGACAAGCGGTGAAATTTTCTCCATTTGAAGGGAATAAGTTAGCAGTAGCAACTGGAATTGAATATGGACTTCAAGGTTTTTTAATTATGATTAATTTAACCAAAACACAATCCATGCTAATAATTTGTTTACGATTTATATAGGCGAAGGATATCTGTACATCATTGAGAGAGACGAAGCCGGCGTTTTACATTCAGTCATAACAATTGACTATCATGACAATCTCTTCGATGTTTGCTGGTCAGAAGCGGAACCAAATGTTCTGGCGACTGCGGCTGGTGATGGATTTGTGCAAATATGGAACTTGGGAGGAAAATATCCAAAAGTAAGTAAGATAAAGTCTTATGTTTGGATTAAAGTCTTAAAATTCTATATAATTGAAAACCAATGTTTCATACCAAAATTTTTTTTCTGTCAAAGGTTGCTATACACGAATTCAAAGGCCATAAAAAAGAGATGTCAACTGTGGATTGGCATTTGCCAAAGTTTTCTAATTCCCTTCTCGCCGCTTCATGGGATGGAACCGTTTCTACTGTAAACATCTCTTTATAATATTAAAATTATACTATTCTCGATTAGATGCATTCGTTGTAGAACAATTTAAGACTTCACTTTTTAATATATTTAATATACTTTTTACTACTCCAGTACGACGTGACTTCTCCTTGGCCACTTCTTAAAATGAATGTTTCTGAACTTATCGTTTATGAAGCTACATGGTCGCCACATTCGCCAAATAATTTTATTTGCGTTTCAAGTAAGTCGTTTTGTTTCATTATTAAATAACAATCATATTCATGATTTAAATTATTTATATGTCAGTTCAACTAGAGTAGATCTCCTGTAAAATGAACCCTCCAGTCTCCAATAATATTTATAATGAAATACTTTTGAAAATGATTTTCCTTAATAAACTATTAAATATACTGTTGTTAAAATTGACAGGTGATGGTGTTATGCAACTTTGGGACCTCAACGTATCAAAAGAAAAACCCCAGATATTTATAAGCGCATCTGACAATGAACTTTTAACTTGCGATTGGGCTAAATACGATCAACACATTGTGGCCACAGCGGGGTCTGACGCTATCATAAAAGGATGGGATTTGAGGAAATATACTCTTCCGATATTTCAACTTGAGGTTTTTTAGAAAAAATAATTAATTTTAATCTAAAAAACGATTAGCTACTATTTATATTAATGGTTACTTCAATCTTTTTAATATAATATGACAGATTACATTGAACGTCCATTTAATTATTCAATATAACTTGTGTGTATCTTTGTTTTCTAGGATCATGGACATGCTGTAAAAAAGATCAAATTCTCTCCTTTTCATCCAACTATCATTGGTTCTGCGAGTTACGACCTTTCAGTTCGGATTCATGTAAATTCAAAATGCATATTAGCATTATAATGAAATAATGACTACTTGACTACACCTTTATACTCATTAAGAGCCATATACAAGACATTTACTAACCTAATAATTATTTCATTTGAATTTAATATAACTAAATGCTATTTATTTATTTCATCCAGGATTATCAAAGGCAGCATGGAAGCGTGGAAATAATTGGTCATCATTCCGAGTTTGTTTACGGGTTAGATTGGAATCTTCATGTTAAAAATGAATTAGCATCTTGTTCCTGGGATCAGACGGTCAAACTTGCAGTTCCTTTATGTCTTCGAAATTCTTAAATAATTAGAATAATTACTCATTACAATTGTAACCAATGCATTTCCAATAAAACCATAATTCTAAAATATGCTTTTAATAAATAAATATTTTATTAGTTATCAACCTTGCTTCTTTTATTTTTAAAAATAAACTTAATTTCAAATTAAGTCTTCAAATTGTTTTTTAATATGTTCATTTTTACTTTGTAGCTAATGTTAACTCATTTATAATGTATAATCATTTTAAATAAAGAAACAGATTGGATTTTAATGGTCTACAATTATTATATACATTAATATACCCTAAATACATTTCTATACAAAATATAAAATGTGCACAAAAATGTTCATGGATCAGAAAGTAAATTATGCCTATGATTTCTCATTTATAAAAGAACATAAGCAAAATCAAAGTATATCAATATAAGACAGTGGTTCTATGTATTTACATAATGGTCAACAATGGCTATATTATAAGGAAGTAAGGTATTGATTGAAAGTATCTGAATAATTTCTTTCACTTGCACCGTCTGTCTGTGGATCTCCTTTTCTTCTGCACGAAAGCTGAGTGTCGGGAGGAGTTGGGAAGGACCGTTGGCTGTGGAAGGCGTGAGGAAGGGCGGTGAGTAAAAAACTCAATCGTGAGAACGGTATCTCTCGAGTGTATTTTCAGAGATTTTACTTTTGGAGGTCGGTGGGGTGAGTAGCCGAAATGATGCAACGGGACTTCCCGGCCCTTCCATCCACCTGAGTTCCCTGCCCAAGGTTAGTCAAAAGGAACAACCGAGACCCTTAAGGATGAAATTCTCCTTCTCCCACGCCACTTTTAAAGGAGAAAAAGGTCTAATAAGGAAGTCCCGAAACGGTCCTTCAATCAATGTCAACGGTACACCCAGATGTCCACGTTCCTTTTTTACATCACTTTCATCCCTAAATGCTTGAACGGCGGTTGAATCAATACCGGTTGATGCTCTAATCCGGACAAAGCTCACCTTTCAGTTTTTAAATCCAATTGATTCATTTTAATATTTTTTTGCTTAATCCGAATATTTAAGCTAAGAAAGTAAGAATGAAAGGTTCGAGTCGTGTTAGATAATTTTAGGTCTACGTAACCTGTAATTTGATGCCAAGAATAAAATTCTATATCTGAGCCTCTCGGCTCCTAGTGTGTGTAAAAATTAATGAATTAGAAAGGAAATAAAAGAGAGATTTTGACGTGATCGAGGGCGAACCATTCCGTGCGTCACGTCCATGGTCCAACACGGGTAAAATCGGATAAGAAGACCTTAAACTTACTCTACAATCTCACAACATTCGGTCGCTACAAGGTCAATTGCATAATATTTATAATGCACACATGTATGTGATGTGAACAGTTCACAGTGAACTCGAAATACTCGAAAAAGAAAAAATACAAAAGTGTTTTCGAATCTTTCAATGTCATTCGCATTTAATATCGATATGTCAAGATTATGGCAAAAGCGCTTAAAATATGGAAAAAAAACTGTGTACAAAAAAGTGGTAATTGATGAGAGACGAGAATGAAGGATGATTGACGTGTGATTCGCAGTAATTCGCACAACTCCCTCATAAGACAGCCCATTCGTGTCATAATGGAGAAGAAGCAGGTAAAGTGGTGTAGTTGTGTGAGAACCGTGTTGAACCTGCCGGTTCGTTTCTTATCTCTTTTTTCAGTTCATTTTCTGTTGGTCCCTCTGAGGCAGTCTGAGGGAAATAAGGCCCGTTAGTCCTTTTACCTACTTTCAATGGAAATTAATTCCCTTTCCCGAGAGGCAGCGGAGGTCAGCGCCGGCCATCGGCCCACTTCTTGCTGACATAACCAAGACTCTCGCCCCATCCCCACTAACCAATAAATTACAACTGCACTCTCATTCAACCAAGTCCTTTTAACCCTCTCCTTACAACACCTTCTTATTCCTTTTAACTCCTTCTTATTCCTTTAACTTAAAAGCTTTAAACTCCTTATGGGGAATTGTGAGTCCTTCGAAAATCCTCCACGCTTGCCACCCCGACGACTTGTTCTACAATAAAACTTGCTGGGGTCGTTTTACTTGCATTTGATGTCTAATGAGAGAGTTTAATGACATCGTGGGTAATAAAAGAGTGCGAAGAGCTGTGGATTTTGTTTACTCTTTTACTCGTGTAAAGCTTTAGGAGAATCCAAAATGTATGACTTTTTAGCCTATTAAAATTTTATAATTTTTTTAAATTAATTAAAATTTGTTCGATAAGTTATAATAGTTATAAAGTTCTTAACTTATAATAGTTTCATTTCGACGATCGTGTAAAATATGTTTTAATATTTAATTTTGCTTTAACTGCGGATAATTTGGAATATTTGGCTTTGAAAAGGGCTCATTTCCCTTTTTCCACCTTTGATTTCCATCTTTGTGATTAGGCTGATTGAGAGACTCTGGATTATTTTGCAATGGCAAAGTGACGTAAATAGAGAGGCCAGTCGTGCGTCACGGTGAACCGAAGAATCGGATAAGGAAGCCAAAACCTCCACAACACTCCCGAATCTATTCCGATCAATTCAAGGGCAATTGCACGGAAGCACAATAAAATACAAAAGCTTTTATGCCAGGACATATTAACCAGCCCTAGCCATCATTCCATCTTAATTGATCAGTCTCAGAAGTGCAGCAGGTGCAGAAGGTGAACATGTTCCTTCATAAACATCCATGACATTGAGCGAATGCCATCCTCGCCATTTTACAACATTCTCAAGAAAATCCTCCTTTGGCCCAATATAACATAACAAACTGCTATGACGAACAAAGGTTCAAGGCGAGAAATTGATAAAAACTCGAGCCATAAATTGTATTATAAAATATTGAAAAAATGAATTGAACTCTGCAGAATCTGAGGATGATGATGGTTGCAAAGGTATCTAGTGCTAAGGGATGTATGGGCATAATGAGCGAACACGTAATATATATTAAGTATGGAAACCTAAGAGAGTTAAAGTGGAATGTCCTCGTGGTGTAGTGGGGAGTGGAGTAGGTATGTGGGCAAACGACCGTGAGTAACCCAGAGGAGGAGAGTAAGCGAACTTGAACTTTGATTTGATTCTCATTTTTTTAGCAAGCGTGACTCCTCCACGGCCGTTAGCCCCTTCTTCCTCTTATTATCTCAGAGTTCCCTTCTTACGTGAAACGACGTTCTTTGACGAGAACTCGAGAGCAACAGACTCGCGGCGCAGTGAAGAATCCCACCACGCTCGGGCAGCTTTCTTGGCCACCGGAGTCAGAGCCGTCAACTACAGCTACGACTCTCGCCGCTTCTTCACACTCCACGCTGTCCATGGGATCTAAACGAGGAGAGATGAAACTTTGAGAGTTATTCTCATGCCAGCTACTTTACTTCAAATCATCAATAAATACAGTTCAATTTTTTAGTCTAAGAAGAGATTAATATGGATCAGATAAATACTTTATCACTATTCAAAAATTACTACTCAAACCAATAAAAAGTCCCTCCAATATTAAGTATTAAACATTATATTTTAAAATTCATTCGGAAAATCAGAATAATTGTAATGGATTATGAGATATAAAAGCTTTGTTTAAATGTGTAGATTATCTTAAATGTATTGGTTAATGAGGATAAAAATATATGATTTAGGGACAATCATCAAATTTTGTTACGTAATGAAAATCTTAAATTTTTTAAATTTTTGATTGTGTTATAGGAAAGTCTCACAAAATACGCATACGAGGCTTGTGTAGAATTTTTATTTTTTTCAAATCTAACGTTGAAACATGTTCCTTTCGAGCAAGGAAATCTCTCAAGAGTGAAATATGTATAAAAAAGCATTGTATAAAATTTCTTAACATCCCGAACCTCTTCCAATGCGCATAAATTTGATGGCTATTTTTGACTGTGTGTCTCAAAAAGGCAAAAGGAATATTGTATGAAGCCGACAGTGTAAGATTATTGAGATCTCTTCACATCTGAGGACCTGAGATCGCATGCATGCATGCATGAAATTCTATCTATGATAATGACAAGATGAACTTTTTTCTCCACAAATGGTTCGAAACCCCTTGGATGAAATGGATCTCCACATTCTTCTTTTTTACCTCTTCCGAACAACGGGAGTTGAAGGAAAATGACGAGGAATTAAGAACGGTCGTTTTCATCAACATATCATTTTACCATTAATCTATAAATAAGCAATTTTACCTTATTTTTTGTATATTGTACAGTTGGTCTTAAATTTCATCCAAACCTTTTCATTGAATTTTTTCTAAACTAATTATAATTGTTAAAATAATTCATTATAATTATAATTATTCATTAAATAATATATTATATCGTTGTTAAAAGAGCATCGATAGACTCAACTTTAGCGTATAATAAAAAAAATTGTATTTATTCAAAAAGGAGAAATAACTTTTAAAGTTTATTGTTCTTTATTTCGTGTTAATGAAGCTTTTAAGTAAGTGCTTGAAAGCTCGCGAGATTTTGAGTATAATTGAGATCCCATCTGATGTTTATCCACTTCCAGAGGATCAGTTATGTTAACTTGAGAAACGAGCGACTCATCACTCCTTTCCTCGATTTCATCAAAATGACAAAACGAGAGTTGAGGAAGAACCAACGCATCAATTTTCTTTCCTTTTCTAACATTAAGTTTTTGAACAAATTCGTGATATCTGTTTAATGCAAATTATATAGGAAAAACATGAATAAATTCTAAAGAGAGTCATTATTTGATTAAATTTGAAAATTGCTTGAAAGGGAAAAAAACACATTTAATAAACTCAATAAACAAATTTGTCTTAAAAGACTTAAAAAACTAAATCTTTGACTTTGGGAGTTTTAGCTCTTTTTGCATTTAATTAACATTATAGTGAAGAATAAAAAATAGGATGTTGATCGTTGGGGTCAAATCCCGAGAAAAGGAAAAAGAGTTGTTTGGTTGGACAAGTCGGCCGAGTGTTGATCTCCATTTCATTGTGGGCCAACATCCTCTTCGCCTCCTTCTCATCACTCCAACTTTTAAAGAGATTCTCTCCATTGTACAGTTAACCCACCTCAGTTACTTCATTATATGCATTACTCGTAAAATTTTACTCACAATATGCCCTAGTCATAAGTCATAACACACTTATTGCTCAATTGAGTCATAGGTACTTGCCAGGTTAAACATAAGGTAATCCTAAAATTATCTTATTTTAATCTTTAATAATCAATAGTTTAATATTATTTTTTAGCTTTTTAGAAAAAATAAGAAAGGAATTTTCAAACAAAAATAACAAATAATGTTCATAGAACAGTTTGACTTTAGCGCTTAAGCTTTTAATCATCCGAGTGACTGCTCTCCCACATTTTATTTCCTTTGACAAGTTCCTTTTCTCATAATGTCAAGTTGAGCGATCACGCGTTAAAAAATTTTTATGGCACTTGCTTTCTTTTATAGCCAGATTCCATTTAGAGTCTCGTCGGTGATTTTCAATGCATAGCAATTTAGTAAGAGTCAAACTCGGAAATTTACCATTACTTTTGAAATTTTAACTTGTTTTTAACTAAATAATCCTCTTGTAAATGAATCTTATATTTACGAAAATAAAATACATTATGCGTTAAATGTATTTACAAGAAATAGTAGATATATACAAGAAATTTAAGTATAGCTGTATGTAGTAGACATTATTGCATTTTGTATTGTAGGTGCAACGTGCAAGTCATCGCATATTCGTGCATTCAATATACTTATTTAAAGTGCATTGCATTTGCAATAATAATGCTTACATAATCTACATATTGTTAATATAGCAGAATAGCATTATGATTATGAATGCATAAGAGGGGAAATTGATTGTGGTCAATTGTTCGGTTTCATCTCGACTTATGAGGATATTGTGGGAATGTGGAGCAGCTTTGTATAGGAAATGATTTGTTACTCGTGGGTGGAGAAAATCCTTTCAGCTCCCCTGCCGAATAAATGATGAGATGCAATGGTAGCGGAGATGGTGAGTGAAACTCACACCGTTGAAACGGGATCCCAAGTAAAATTAGGAAAAGGACCGGATTGTCAATCCTTTCTCAACTCACCCCATGTGCCATTGAAGTCTCTTCACACTCCTCTTTTAATTACAATGACCCTCACTCCAGGACCATTCTCCCTACCCTCCTTACATATAATTCAATTTACAACGACCAAAATTGTGCAAAATGCGTTTAAAGCATCATTAATTTATTATGAATTAAATTATTATGATTCATGATGAAGCCATTGATATGACGAGAAGGAGCTCATCGCTATGCCTAAACATGGGACAATACATTACGGGATTCTTCAATCATGATCTGCTTCAATTTTTATACTTGTACGGTAATTCCCATTTAGTGTCATTATGTCTATGATCATGTTGAACTGTATATAGCAAAAGGGTTACAAAAATATACATTTCTGTACACGAGTCAAAATTTAAATATAGTAGGCTAGACATACCAGGATATGTAAGAATATTATGGAGGAGAGAACAAGTGAAACTTGTCATTTCGTTTATATTTGGCTGGAGAAGTCAGCGAGGCCAACGACCTTTGCGGAGAAAGGGATCTCTTTGTGTATTCGAAGGACCCTTGAGTTTATTATTCCTATTTATTATCTTTCCCAATCACTCCTATATTGGCTCCTTCGCCATAAAATTTGGCTCAACTGTATCTCTGTTTTATTGTATTTACCCGCATTGTCCTCTCCATCATAATTCCTATGTGCTTCGTCTTAAAGGTCTTAAATGAAGATTGCCCATCAATGACTTTGAGCTTTCCTATTATGTATATATTTTCCAATTTCCTCATTTCAACGATTTCCTCTCGCTTTTATTTGAACAATTCTTTCTAAATTAGTTCACTATTCATATAAGTATTTCATTCGTTCGTATGTAATAATCATAGATTGATTTTACTCATTCAAATAAAGAATTTAGTATTTTAAGCTTTGATTTGATAATGTCTATTACTTAATGTTTTATTTATTATTAAATTGTAACTTTTAATAAAAATATCTAGAGTTCTCAAATTCCATTAATGTTATTGATAAAAGGTGCAATGAATAGTGTATATAATTAAAAGCATATTTATTATGTAAATATAAGTAATTTTTTTAATTACATTTAATTTGCTATTTTAGTTGTACTTACATTTAATGAAATATAAGAATTGTACTAGAGAGATATGTAAGTATTGACAAAGGGTAATCTTATGGGATTATGACCCTGACCAGTTAAAAACACTATTTGATTTTCCTCTTCCTCTCCATAAACAAAAGAAAAAAAGAAATGTGGAGGAAAATGCTCATTTACATTTCCGCATTTGATAATCCAAGTGAAATCCTTCACCTTTAGTGTCAATATTTGGACGCGTCGAGAGAATGTTGGATTAACACTCGTGACCCCGTAATAGTTTTTATGTAATTACACAACGTAAACTCTCATTCTCACATCCATACTAGAGGAAGTTATGTATAGAAAAAACCAAGCCCGTTAGGGAAACAAAATCAAGCCAAATATGAACATCAAAGAAACTCAACCTGCATTTATTATGAATACAATGGAATAAAAAAAACTCCACAGCGGTTTTCTTTTTTCAAATAACTATCTTTTTCCTTTACTCTTTTTAAACTTCAAATATTTCAATGCAATCAATAATATTTTATTAATAATTCATGAATATAATTACCATGCAAAAATGTTATAAATTAAATTACTATTTATAATAAACTATTCATGTTCATCACATTCATGTTTCATATAAGAACTATTCTAAAGGAAAATAACTGCTAAAATTTGCTAAAATTACATGCTTATACATGTAAATTCTTAATGTAATGTAATGTAATAATGTTTTAAATGTTGATTTTGAAGGTTCTTCTAATTTGATTTTAAATATTTACAGTACAGTGTTTATTCATGATTAATGCGCGAATGAAAGAGTCAAAAGAATGAAAAATGTAGCTGAGGGAGAGAAAAAGGTAAAATAAATGCGTGAGGTTGGATGTGTCACCTTAGCGTCTTTGAGGAAAGTAGAGGATCGTCTTTGGAGAATGAGAGGCGAAAGAAGCGTTATGCAATATTAATCTTTTTCCTTGTTTAGGCCAGCCGAGGCGAGTCGAATGGTAAAAAGAACAAAGTAAAGTCTAAAAAATTCCTTTTTTCATTCACCACCTTTCTACACCTACAGAGTTCTCTCCGTTCCCCAGCATAATTCGTCTCTTTCACCTTCATTTTCCACGGAAGGTCCCTTCGGTCTTCCACTTAAAAGGATTCAGACTTCCTTAATTCCCTCATCATTATTCCCAATTTGGAACGAACAATCGCCACGTTCGCTCATTACGGGATAAATTAGTATGAAAGTAAATGGTTCCTTAATTGATTCCCTAACGGTTCTTTATCAAGTGAAAATTTCTAACTAAGGAATAAACCACGTTATGTCAGATGATCATAGGGCCAATTGAAAAAGCTCGGTTAATTAATCATGATTTATTACATTTAAGTAATAATAATAATAATTTAGTAAAGAAAATATCATTTAAATTTAAATAAAGAGATGATAACAATAAAAATAATAAATTAACCATTGTCCAGATAGTTGAACTCATCATGCAGGGACTGCACTTTTAATTCTCCACACATTATAAGCACATTTATTTACGTTAGGTTAGCTTTTTAGCTACTTTAGATTTTTAAGCAGGAAGGTACAGTTGGAATGTTTGAGAAAACATGTGGGATTTATTCATAAACTCGTAGAGGAGGAATTAAGAGTGTTTGCCTTTCCACATAATAAAATTTTTGAGAGCTGACGGGTTGTTGTGAATGACGATGGTTCTATCTTCCATTGAGATGCAGCGGGGATTAAAGAGAGAGAAAATGTGCCACGAAGGATTTGATCCTGTAGGAATAACAGTTAGGAGCTGAACATGACGAGGTTTGCAGTTTTGCAGACACAGGGAGCGGATTCAATTCCCTGTTACTTCCCATGCAGCCTCCACGTCGCGAGTCCGAGAGTGAAGAGAGAATTCGCAATTTGCCAATTCACCTGTTGGGGTCTCCTGGACGGCTCGCGGCTTCCCCACCTTCTCCTTTAACGAACTCTCCTTGTTTTCCCAAACAAACCTTCCTTTTTAAACCTCCTTTCATCGCTCGCCCACTCGCCCTCTCCGGCAAATATGGATGCAAATCAGAATTGAGCAGGGATTTATGCAAATGACCTTTGGGAGTCTTTACACTCTTTACAGCTAATTCCCTTATAAGGACCCTGAGTTTTATTCAAAGTCATTAAAGGAAATTAAAGAATTAAAGAAAACTTCAAATTCCAAGAAAAGCGTATCTTTTTCCTCTAATCACATGAAAACATATTAGATTCTTCTTTGTTATCTCCAATAATTTATTCCCATTCATTCAATTTCATTGTTCATTTTTCAATAAACCTGTCAGGAATTTACAAAACTTGTCAGGAAATTTAAAAAAGTTTTAAAATAAATGAAGTTATGAGTTTGTCATTAACTGTTTTATCTATTTTAATTTAACTTTAATAAAAATTAAAGAAGCAGTTCACTTAACATCATCCGATGAGTTTACAATATAGTAATGTAAGATATGCAATTATAAGAAATTAAAGAATCAATTAATAGTTTGGTTAATTTCTTAATTGATGGTGAACTAATAGTGCAAGTGTTTAGACGAGCTGTTCAAGCATTCATAAGAGCTCGTCCACGAACGGTTTACTTTTTCTTCACTATTAAAAAATGGGCTTAATGGTATGCAGAGGCGGGCAGGAGGATTTTAGTGTCTCTTGTGCTGTGTTGAGGCAGGCCGATGGGTAGTTGGGAGGAACGGGGAGGACGTAACTGTTTCCTCGTCTCTCGCTCGCTCGCCTCTCCGCTCCCTCCACATTCCCACTTCTCATCCCGATGAGGTAAGAGGGTCTGAAGTTCACCATAGCTCGCTGAGACCCCTGCCCCAAAATACCCGCCGGTATGGGGAAAATCCCCTTTTCCCCCGAAAATCCCGCCAGACCCTAAGTGCATTCCGGTGACGTTCCTCGTGTCAAGGACCAATCCCCTGTACATTCATATCTCACCAACACTCTCAAAGAAGGATCTCTCCAAGTTCAAGGTAACTTTCCTCCCTTGCCATATACATCCCCACACAAATACTATTTTCTCCTTTTTATTATTTAACCAAAGAACATTCCCTCTTTTACAACCAACACCGGCATTTCCTTTCTAAGGTCATCCATAGCCTTTCTCACACAATACAGTAATTGTAAGTCTCGTTACAATTTAACAATTACAATTAAATTACAATTCAACCTTTACGAAAATATATCTAATAATTTTTTGAGATAATTTGTTATAGTTGATTTTTATCAAATATTCAATTTGACGTTTAACATTGTCCTTTTCCAATTATTGAAGAAATTGAGTAAAAAGAGGGAGATGTGGAAGAAAGATTCGAACTGTTGAATTGAATTGTAGAAGGTATGTAATAGACGAGGAGTTTTGCCCCAGACGTACCGTAATAGCCGGTATACCGTTTCCATTCCTTCCAAAGGGGAATGATTCCTTCTCAACCATCAGCATCACTCACATGCTCTATGTTTAGTAAAATATATAAAATACCAAACTTGGAATTCGTCTTCTCTTTTCAGACGTTCCTTTTGCCTTTTCACAATTTCCACTTGCTTTTAGCGTTATTTTAACCACTTGAATGATTCCTTAATTGATTAATTGGCCAATTGTTCTGCTCAAGATCAAAATCTCGTTCTTAAATACTTTATAATTACAAAAGTCAATTATCATTTCTTGATATTCTTTTACTCTAAATGCCATTATATAGATGCCAAATAAGTAAAATTATAAAAATCAATGAATCTTTTTACAATTCATCTTTTAAGATAGTTGATTTCGGCTATTTGTAGTTGTGATCGTACAGTCTTTATTACAATTTTTATGAAAATGTGTGAATTATTTGAATGAATTCCTTAATATTGGTGACTTTATGATTTAGCGTATAAAGTTGGGCTATACAATAATTGGGCATATTAGGTTTATGAAGAGGGGAATTAAGATTTGGAAGCGTGTGGGAGTGAAGAGATTGGAAATGAGAAAAAGACGTTGATTGTCTGAGGGTGCGAAGGGGGACTTTGGTTGTTGGTTGAAGGGGAATCTGATCCGTTAATTTGTGACTGATGAGAGGAGGGGGATGCAAAGTGAAGAAGAAGAACATGTTCGGAGTTGTAGGAGGTAAAAAAGGGCTTAGCGGGGCGAAGGGTCGCCGAAGGGCCCTTCTGCATACATAATGGAAGAACGGGTCTTTTGTGGAGGGAATTCCAAGACTCGCCTTCACTTCCCTATCTCTCCCAAGGGAATTGAAAAGGGGATGAGTCAGGTCAAGGCACTCGAATGAGGTCACCTTCCCCTTCCTTACAACCTTCCTCTACACACGGCGCCTTCACCTCTGATCTAATACCACTTGATTTATCCGGTATTCATTTATCGTATCGTATCAATTCATTTCAGTTCACTTGGATTTATTAATTATATCTAAATTCCACTCGGATTTATTAATTTAAATTAAATTAAACCTTTATTTGCTATTATTAAAGTAGATTATGAACAGTCACGGAGGTTAATTTTAATTAGATTGGTTGTAATTAAAAGTATCTTTAGATCAAATTCTGATTCAACGAGTCAAAATGTGAAGGAAAGTATAAAAATTAAAAATTTAAAGTCTAAAAATTGAGACCTTAAAGAAGCTTTTAAAAAAGTGGAATGAAATTTGAAAATGAGGAGAGTCGTAAGTGGATTTGGAGTCCAAGTGCTTGAAAGTCATGTTTATTCAAATCCGATTACTTCAGAGATGAGATTCCTTATTGCTTCATTTCCAGGTGACTCCTAATGAGATCCGACTCATTCCGCTGACACCTCACACGAGTTCTTAAATAAGGCCTGGAAAAGACGTAGGGAAGGATGTAGGCGAGGTGTCATTAGGACCCGCTTGGGATGACCATTACCTTCTTCACATTCTCACTCATGAGACACGGGGAATTGCGGGGTTGGAGTGATGTAGTCGTATTACTGTAAAGAATTGAGGACTCAAGAATAATCATTTAACAAATAGGGAAACAGATTGACTCAAGTGTTAAATTTGGAGTCGTTAAGACTTAAATGCCTTCCTTAACCTTAAACTTCCATTCTCATTCTCAACCTCATTTGCATTCGAATTGGACAATTCCCGTTCTTCCCCTTTCCAACATTGATACATAATCCAATTTATTCAAATAGCCATTTAAAGGAAAATTAATCTATAACCATCCATTAAGAGAAAAAGATGTCATAAATCAAATCTAATTAGTTATAATTTAAAATTACATAATAATAATAAAATAAAATTTGATTTTTGCCATTTATCATTATTAAATAACCCTAAAAGTCTTAATTTAAAGTCGTAATCCTAATTTATAATTTTCAAAATATATTAATAATAAACAGCATAGTTCAAACAGCATTTGTTATTGTATTTATGTAATAAATAATAATTTACATTTTTCCGCATCATAAATAAATAAACTAATTAAAGTAAACACAGAGGAATATTATCAAAATTATAAAAAAAATGATGGTTTAACGTGACTGAGCTTATGAAATCCGCCAATGAATTCGGCTGAATCCATTGAACGTTCGTCTGAGCTAATGGGCGCTGTCTGTTATGAGAAAGGGAATTTCCCGTTAGTTAAATCACTCCTGTTCATCGCTTCCTTCTGTAATCCGAACCTGGATGGATTCATCCATTCTCCGTCTCGTTCCATCCATAATAGACAGAAAGAGAGGTTACATCACAATGATGAATTCACTCCTGCCCATCTGTGCTCCTCTGCACTACAAACGGATTTTTACGAGCACAGAAAAGTAAAATGTGATCCATGCGAATATTTAATTATATAAAAGTATATTTATATTTGTGATTCATCTCGACCCTTTGTGAACCTTTGGTTATGAATTAATAGAGTTAAAGTGATGTATAAAAATATACATGAGAATAATCATAGCGTCTCCTCAACGAGACGGCTATTAAAGTTGACAAGAGATTGCTGGGCACTTAAAGGAGTGCAAAAGTAAAAAAATGCGTGGCAGAGTTGACATATGTGTTTGTGCATTAACTTCGTAATACATGAGGAAAACAATGGGCGAACGAATGCGAAGCTCCGGTTGTCTCTTCCCATATAATCTCCATTCTCTCCTTTGACAGTGTGAATGACACTTTGGGCAGAGGCGCAAGCACTCGGATCCCCTATAGCCTTGTTATGCAAAGGATTATTCCCATTGTTTCACCTTCAACGGGATTCCGCACACACACATTGTTGGCTACAACAGCGCGAGACACTTAATCAGATGAAATTAAAAAGTGGATGTGTGGAATGGCGAGGAAGTTTTTTGCAAAGAACCATTCAGGTCCCATTGTGGGTTTATAGTTTGAGGGTGATGTTTATGGAAAATGGGGATTGTTATCTTTTACCCGGATCGGCCCATTATGTTCACTCCTACACTGCACATCATTCAGTACATCTATTTCACTTTTATGCCCCATGTTAATAATCCCGTTAGCTCAAGCCAAACACTTTTTCACTCAATTCTGCTATAATAATGGAATTCAAATACTTCCGTCAATTGGATCCATCAAATAATTGCATTAGTAAATAATTGCGTATGTGTATTTTCAATCGTAAACCAAACCTAAACTAACTCACGGGACATTGAAAATATATGTACGCAATTATTTAACCACGCATTAACTTTAGGTCCACGTCAATTGACAAGTGGATTAGACTAAAGCTTAACTTTAATCATTAAACTCTCAGAACATTAATCTGATTACTTATATAAAATAACAATTTAGAGGGCAATCCAGAATCTATAATTTTTAATTATAATAAAAAAAAATTACTAATTTTATCGGCTTGATAGTTTACACTGATAAAAAGAATTTCTTTGATATAAATAAGTAAATACTAAATACATATAAGATTAGATAAGTATGCTAAATAAGCAATTTGGATTATTGAATCTTCAATGATATTGAATGGTTTAATCAATTTTCTCATTATTTTTTATCTTAAAAATTTGAATTTTACTCCTCCCATGTGTATTTAATAAAAAGTAAAGAAGCTTCACACTCGGCCAAGTTCATTTAAGGATGAACATAATAACTGAATAGAAAAAAATTTAATCAACCGCCTGAGAAAATTGCAAATTTACTCGCGAATTATAATTGAAGGTGCTGGAATGTCCGAGCGAAACAAGAAGCTTCCTTCTCCAATTTGCAATTATTCACACTGTCTCCCACATTTCCTTCATTACGTCCGTTTCATATCAACTTGATTTTCCCTCTTCCACTCATTATGATGCAAGGAAAGATCCCATGAAGCTTATGAAGTAAATTAGCATTTTTATTATTTAAAAATCCTTATTTCAAATCACTTGCCTCTTCACCTCTCATTCCAAATGAAATCTCCTCAATCTCCCCAAAAAAGTTAATATCTCAATACAAATGTCCATTTTAACTATTGAGTCTATTAACTATTAAAATTAGGTCTGTACTTCTTAGGATTGTCCATTTAGATGAAAGAATTAAAATTTAATAAATTAATTAAAAGAAATTGAATGGTTTTAATTTTTAAAAAAATATATAAAATTATTGAGGTTTTTTTATTGATAAATGACAAGTTTCATTAATAATTAAAAGCCAGAGCTTCCCAACGGCTCCAATACAAAATATAAATAGGTTTGAAAGATGTAATAGATGAATCTCTTGTATAAGTCCAATGTGACAACGAGGGGAGGGTTACAGTTAGGTAACCCAGGGCGAGTCCCGTTACTCCATGCTAATGCAATGGTTCTTCTCCATCCCTCACCTGTGCTATCCCTCCAAAGACCCCGAGGCGGATCGAGAAAACACTCTCTCACACACACATGCATTCCTCCCACAATGAACGAGGACTTGGAGATCATTCCCGGATTCTCCAAGGGTTTCTCCCTTTTATCTTCCTCGTCTCCCAACATCTCCCTTAACTTAAGGGTTAACCCTTCCCCTCTCATGGAATATTTATTGAAGTTTTTCCCCTCCTTATCTTCAATACAAAGTTGCTTTTTTTTCCCTGTCCGATTAAAAAAGAACATTCGTAATCCTAAACGCACGCAGGACATTTACCGTACACCTCACTAAAAATTAAATAATGTCCTTTTTACTATATCACTATTTTTTCCTTTACTTATTATACATACCTTATTATTTGTATTATACATTATGTATTAACACATTGCATTTAATAACACTTTAAGTATTTTCTAAGTAGTGTTAAGAATTAATAAAGCAATGTGAAAAAGGCTTAATGAGAGTCGGAAATGAGGAATTCGCATGAATTGATGAGGAACGAGTAACTTTATTGTTCACGTGAACTTCATGAATGAATCCTTCAACTTGACTGTACTTGACTTGAATTCATCCACGTAGAATTGCAATTAGGAGATGAATAAGTGAAATATTAAAGTCATCATTGTTGCATGCGTGGCAATGTAAATTGGAAAGGGTTGTGAGAGATGAAGGAGACGAAGGGGTGTGGCGCCTTGAAAGATTCTTCCTTCCTTTCCGTCCCGTTACAACTCTCCGTCTCACCCTCACGCCAAAAGACTTTCTTTCAAATCCATCGTCTAAACAAACACAATAGGAATATTTACACCTTTACTCATTCACTTAGTTAATACTCGTGTTTATGATCCATTCCATATATCCATTGATATATTCATCAAACACCTCTATTTACTTACAATTACTCGTCACATGAAATATATTACAACGATGGAATATACATTATATTTGAGGAATGTAATATGAGCTTAAGTTAATATAAGCTATTTATCTCTCACTGTTGTTCTCTATTACGAACGATTCTACTTCTTGTTCGTACATGAATGCCATATGAAGTATTGTGCACACGAAGTTGATAACTCTGATGTTTAGTCTTACCTTCTTGTCTTATTACAGTTGTGGACTAATAGGCAATTCGTGAAATTGTTTTTGAATGGTTTTAAAAGCGGAATCGTCAACAGTCCTTTGCCCTTTTCTCAAGGAGTGCCATGCCTTGAGAATCATTATACATACGAATTGTCTGAGTTTATGAGGAATCCAGTAAATTTCCATTTCTATTGCCCGTCCATTTCCACTTCCACTTTTATTTCCCTTTGTACATTTGCTATTTGGCAGAGTGTATTAACTCCGGGATTACAATTGTTAATTCTTATTATGTAAATTTCGGCTTAACGTCTCTAGCTAATTTTACATCTGACGTATGCGTTCTCTTCTAATGAATAAACTCCTTGAAAGAATTTCTCATTTCATCAACTTGCTCATAATTTTCCAATATTTTCAGCTTATATAATCTCATGCATCCACGCCTTGTTTTACTGTTCTCAAAGGGTTAATTCAAATGACTGAAAAGGGAAAATTTAGTCATAATTCATTGTTTCACCTTTTAGCCCAAAATTTGGCAAAATTACTAGTTGTTCATTGTTAGTTGTAGTATATAATGTGTAGGTTGTTCACGTGTAATGACCTCTAATTTCCTCTCAATGTAAAAGGAAAGGATTTTGAATTGATTCCGGGTGTTCAGGGAAGCGTTTGTTTGGGCTTGGCAATAGTGGGAAGTGTAAAGGCGATAATCATCTCACCTGCTCCTCATCATCCGAGAGAAAACGGGAGAATTGCCTTTCGGATATTCAGATATAAATTGTTTTGCAAATTTTCATTTCTTGCGAAACTTGAGGGAATCTCACGTTCAATAAATAAGAAATATTATAAGGGCATAGAGATAATAATTATAACAGGCGGCGTAGAGGCTTTTAAAAATTGCCATAAGACAGAATGAGTGGAGAAATGTTGTGCTAAAGAAGGGCGGTTCTCATTTACGGGATTCAACTTATTGTTAATAAATCCAGTGGAATGAATCAAGTCAGATTTTCCTTTCTGATAAACGCCAATGTAGGCGAGACGGCCGGGGATTTGAATGTATAGCTGTGCCTGCAGAGCTCCTCGCTCATTTACACGTCTGGGAGTTTATCTGTGGAGGGATTTGTAGCCAAAGGTGTTTCGCCGCCTCTTCTCAACAATGCCAATGGCCCTTTGAGATTCCAAAACCTCTTCGGTTCAAGAAGGTGGCTTTTGGCAATGAGAGTTTAATTCCTGATTTATATGCACATAGTAATTTCGTGGGTTGGGAAAATGCACAGGGGAGTTCCACGTCCACGGGTCAACTCACTTTTGATAGACAAGGAACGTTCCTGTACGTTCCAGCTTCTTCGTTAAAATCATTCGCCATTTTTTCAAAACAACCAATGACTAATGAATAGATCAAGTAAAAGTAAAATCCTTATTTATACTTATTATTTGTTCTTTATACACAACTCGTTTTTAATATTTCATCATGCATATAGAATCATACTTATATAATACATAATGTTATTTTAAAAGATACACCAAAATCATGTGTATTTTGTATTTATTATATGATTTGATCTGATATACACGTGTATTATGTAAATGACTGAAATTTGAACTCATGTTAAATAAGTTTGACGAAAAACTGAAAGGATGAATAACTTGGTGAATATTTTCATATATGAGAATTCCCTAGTCATGCAATCATGAATTGTACAGAGGGGCTCATTTAATATTCCTACCGAATCTCCCTCAATTTCCTCAATTGCTCATCGCGGTTCCTCATTGAATATGAACCTCGCCCTGAATGGAAATGCGACTCAATGGGGGAGAATAGGGAAAAGACCAACCCGCGAATTGGAGAAACGAGCTCATACAAGTTCAACTTTAATTTCCCCAGAAAGTCATCAAATATTATTTTTTCCTTTTTCCTACATGAGATAATCGATTGAGTCGTTGAAAGTTATCCAGGAAACTCACGTCCACATTCTCTTATTAAAATTCACTATAATATGGGGATGAGACTTATGATGACTATACATAATACAATCTACAATGCTTTCCCTTGCTTACCTTCTTTCCCTTATTCTCTAGAAATCCTATACTTGGAAAGGAAATGCTATATTACCTCTCTTTGCCTTAAGGTATGGTTATATCAGGTTGAAATTTATACAACAAGGAGATAAAAGTGACGTGTGCAATTTGACTTGACTATATGTATGATATTGAGTATATTATGGGAGTATATGAGGAACGTATGACGAAAGTTGGTACGCTGCTCCGGTCGACTTATTTATCTAATTGGGTTTAAAATTGCACAATATCCCCAGAACTTCCGTAGTTCGCAAAGGGAAATTGAAATTCCTCTCGGAGAAACTATTTAGATGGCCAAAAGGATGATGTAATGTTGTCCAGTAAGAACTTGGAAAGGGTCGAAGTCCAAAGAAAAAGAAACGGCCTTAAAGGTTCTTCACAATGTCTCTGGCATCAAAGTACCTGTTTGCCCTTCCTTATGTCCACAAGGCTCAGAACAGCACACAGGTTGCAGCATATATAAATGTAGTTATAGCATTATTTATCCTACCTGTAAGGCCTTCAGGTCGATGAACCCCGAAGCTCGTTTGTGTGTTTGCCTTGTGTCAAAAGCCCTTCGCCCTTCAAATGCCATTTCCTATACGTATATAATCATAAGTTTATTTATGCTCCTCGCAATTAGCCTGTCATCGGTTGAAACAGATGAGGACCGAAACTTCCTCTAACTGCCCAGCCTTATTCAAATTAGCATAATGCTAATGCCAATAAAGTTTCCGTTTACACTATTCTACGCACAAAAAAATCACGTGTAATATACGCATCTTATTTATTTTAATTCTCTTTTTTTTACTCCCAGTGGAGCATTTCCTGCTCTTTGGATATCTTTTCAAATTATGTAAGTCTTATTTTCATATTATGTAATAAGGAGTTTGGAGGAATTGGTAGAAAATGTGAAAAGGCAGGGAAGCGCGACGGAAGCAATGTCAATAGCAAATACAATTTGAAGTTCAAGAAGAGTTCAGGGACAAACAGGAGTTGTGGAGTGGTGGCAGGAGACGCGTACAAAAGAGAGTTTACCTCATAATGCATTATGATATTTCCTCTGCTGCCTTCTAGACGGTCCTTTTTCTTATCGCTGCCCTTTTCTTATAATTAGTCCTAAAATGTAATTTCTGGAGGTGAAGAACTTTCCTAACCATTTCTTTCAACCATCTTAAATAGCACAATAACCAACAACAAATACATATGAAAATAACTACTAGTTTGACGCTAATTAACGCCATGGCTTTTAACTCACAATTGCCTAGTATAATTCTCTCTGCTAGATTTTCATAAGAACTTAAGTATAAGAGCTAAAGTGTATTATAATATAGATTATAGGATGGGAGGCTTTGAGGTTAACTCTTGAGATTTTATAGGCAATTAACCACATTGATTGGCTTTATAACTCGATTACGCATGAGATGATTAAGCTCTGTTTGACCATGCAAAAAGAATAGGAATAATTATGTATGAGAATATTTAGGATAAGAGGAATTGGTTCATTTTTTCACCCGGATTGAATACTCAATTTGAAAAAAATCAAACATTTTAATTATTACTTATAAGTGGAAGTTAACTAGAATAACATATTCAAATTACTCATTGTTCTTTAATCCAATACAAGAATGTTGTTATTCATGGCTGTGGACGGTTTTGGTTGTACTTTATGAAATAGTCAGGGAACCGAAGGCTTCCATTTATATTTCTAAAATGGTTTGATGAGGAAGAGAACAAAGTTTGAGCCGATGAGTCACGTCGTCATCTTCCTAATCCGCTTAAAAGGACTCTTTATCAAAGTTAGTCAAACTATCACTTTGCACCTCTCCTCTTACAAGCTCAGAAACATACGTGATTCCTATACAAGTCTCGTTGAATTGCCCTTGTGAAAAATGAAGGCGATGACCAACTGAGTTTACCAAAAGCAATAACATGTACAACAATTGCATTTTATTGTATTAAAGACATTCTATGTTGTACTTTTCATAAAGATTGTAATTGTGCTTTTAATCGTTATCGTCATGATGTTTCAAATTATAGCGGAATACTTTTGAACATTTGAGCATTCCAATTTCCCTTGTTCTTTGTATGAGGCTCAATAAGACAAGATGGTTGCGTGAGGAGATTGAAGTAGCGCAAAAATCGGGTAAAATTAAGAAAATGTTCTTTTACAAAAGACGCAATCTTCTGTCCTAGTTGTGACGAAATTGAGGAATTTAAAAGCTATAAAGAACATGATGGAAAAATCTTAATGAACAACCGAAGAACCTCTGTAGAAAGGGGTCGGACACGAGGCGAATTGTTCAGTTTGTATTTATATATTAAAGCATCTTACCCTTCAACTCACCCATTCAATTCGAGAAATCAATAATGAGTGAAGAGGTATAATGAAGATTGAAGTGCATATGACCTCACGTTAACACTTCTATTAACTAACTGTACGTCCATTGTAATAGCTCTATAAGCCGATGTGTGTTATATTGGTCACGAGAAGTCCTAATGAGCCAAAGTTCAGTTTGTATATACACTATAAATCAACTATAAATAAGAAAATATACTTATATAACAGCAAATAATGATGAGATGATAAAGGAAATGTTCCCTATTTGAAAGCGAATGATCAAAGTCTGGTTGAAGATAGATTTTTATTGTCAACGTTCCTCCCGTAAAGGTGTAATATGGCGAGATGACGCGAATTATAGGTAAAATGAAGTCGTTAGTCCTCATTCGTCTCGTCTAATCGATTGATCTTGACGGAGAGGAAGGAAAAAGGGAGTTGTTCAGATGATGGCATTGACAGTTGGCGGCTCGAATCCATTGCGGTCTATTTGCTCAACCAAAGAGAGAATAAGTGAGCAGAATGTCATATAGGATAATACATAAAATTTTATATGGTAGCATTATGTAGGAGTGTTAGATAGGGAATCTCCTGGACTATTACAGCGGTGAAGAGGAATAAGGTAGGAAGGGGAATTCAACTACCCCGTTATGTAACTCGACTCCCAGTTATCTCTCTCACTCGAGGAGAATAGGTGGATGCATGGGTTTGCATGAGAATCCTCATCGTGTTCACCGTCCCATGAGACCCGAGGAGAATGAAACTTTTGTAGGACAGGTTCATTGAACTGGTAGTGACAGTGACCCAGTCACTTTACCGCCGCAGCCACCTCCACTGACCAACTTACAAGTCATCGACAGTTAGTTCCCTTACGACCCTATGCCTCTTCCCTATGCTCTACACATTCAATCCTTATGCTCTCCACATTCATTATCCAATTCATTACGTCCTTAGGGAGCACAAAGGGAGATGAGTGGGTTGGATAATAGGGAAAACCTACTGTTACGTACCTCTCGTCCTCACTCAGTGCTTCCACAGTTCATTCTCCTACATACTTTCCAATCAGGATTCTTTTCCCGTTAATAATCTTTTACTTTTTTTAATAACCTACACTTCCATCCTTTCATTATAAAATCTTCCCCGACGAGAGGATTTTTTTTACCATTCAATGACTTCTTTATTTATTTTGTAATATTCTTAAGAATTCCAACACGGGCTTTGGGAACCATTAAGAATTTTAAGAGCTGGTTTCATTCATTTGACATTTGAATATCTTTGCATGTGGGTTCCCAAGAGAACACGAACAGAACAGCTTTTTCTGATTATTCATCCTACCTGCTACATCCAACTTAAATGAAAATAATAATAAAAGCCAATGGAAATAATGTAGGTACACTTTGAAAGGAAAATTCAAACAGAAATAGGAAGAGAATGGCAAGTGAGAAGAGTCGAGTAATGTGAGGCAAAAGAACATTCCTTGCTCGGTAATAAAAGGGCTAAAAAAGCCTGGTCAAATTGAAGGACTCCAAAGGCTAAAAATGTCCGGTGAAGCCTTGAAGAGTCAGATTGAAACCGAAGGTTAGTGAACTTTAAAAAAGAGCCCTTTGTCTCTCATTATTTTAGGAATCCGAGCAGAGACTCTCGAAGCATTGGCCATCATATTTATCAGTTGTCAGTATTTCTCTGGGTCTTTGCTAACTCTCGAGCAATCATGAGTTTCATGAAGACATTGGTGTTTGTACTTTACTGTGCGTACTTGTAGGTACTTGAGTGTATGTAGTTGATTTTGTTTATAAGGACTGGAGGAATTGAAGGTGCCTTTGGAATGATTTTTAATCCTTTGAGGTCGGTGAACTGAGAGGAGGTTTTTTAAGGAATTTTCTTTCCCTCGTCTACTCCTTCCGCCCCATCGCCAGTTGTGCTTAAAGGGGTTGGTGGGGAAGGGAGACTTCCAGGAAAAGTGACTTTCCCAAAAAGAGAGCTATATTAAGGGGCTGCATGGAGAAACAAAGTAAATATTTCCAAGAAAAAACTCCGATTTTCTATCACAAATCCCCAATGGATGTTTTCGAATGTTCTCTTCTCCACTTGCTTGGTTGGGAACATTGGAATTGAAATTAGAATTTTTTAATTCTCTGTTGGGTCTCCTGGCCAACCTGGGTTTACCTTCAACCACCAAAAACTTATCTTTTACAAAATGGGGTTATTTTTGGCTATTTTACCTGTATGGAGGCTTTTACATTACATTGGTTGGCTTGAATGATTCAAGTTAAATCAGATTGTTCGTATGACTCGCCAACAATGACTCGCGTTACATAATGACAATATAGCACACAAGTCTTGTTCATAGTTTTCATATGCCTTGTAATGTCGCTGTGTTGAGGGCAATCTCTTCATTGTCATTCTTTTGACTTTTCTCATAAGATGTTCGATATTCAAATGAGGCTTATTTTTATCAAAATATTACCATTACTGGCATTATCAATAAGTATGAATGCATGATACATAAATTGGGCAAAATGAATAAAAAAAATGGGTTTCGACATTTGAGTGGATTGAGCCAAACGCATTTTTTCGCATGGTGTTTTAAGATATTGAAATTCTAAGAAGTTATTTGTGAATTTGAAGAGAAGATCGTTTCCCTCTCGGTTATTGTATCACTGAACTATGTAAATCATCTGGGAGATTCTCCACTTGATACATAGTAATACAAGAATCAGAACTTCTTGAATTCATTTCAGCATTCTTTCCTCCTTTTCCTTTGCATCCTCGTTCAAACTTTGCCCCAAAGATTTTGAGCTTTAAAGATGAACATATCCGGAATTTGCTTGAATCTGATAGGGAAGTTCAAACATTCGTCATTCTTATGAATCAGTTTAGCAACAACATCTTGATCCCACTTTTCAAATTTACTAATCATCCATAATAATACTTTTAATAAATATTTAAGCCTTGCTGTAATACTAGTATAGCAATATATTTTATGTACTAGCAATGCCCAAATGTAAATATTATTAAAAAATCATGCGTTATTGATTAGCTGAAATTTTTTTTTTATAAAACCAATACGGTAAACCTTAGTTGATTACCTTAAACAGATTAGCTTTTGAGTTTTCCAACCACAAGTCTATTAAGTTGGATTGAATGGAGATAAATAAATTAAAAAGGTTAAGTTCTATTAAGTCCCAGACATATGGAGAGGTGTATTAAATAAACCTGGGGTTTACATGCCTTATTGCTTCTCATTAAACTTATTGATAATGAAAAAGTGAGGAGATTAGTCAAAAGACTTTGCTTGCCTTATCCTAAAATTGACATTGAGGAACATGTGGGATTTTGTTGATTGACATTGAAATCCGATTGAAGAGAAATGGAGTTTGCTGGCGCGCATATCTAGAAAGTATATTTTTCATTTTTAATACAATCATATTTGTTTTCGTATCTTGATGGTCTTTGAGGAGGAATTCCCAGGCAATTAAGGCTGGAGCCATTCTCCATACCTTTTACCATGCACACCGAGTGTGGAGTCTTAAATTCCAAAATACGATTCAAAGAATTCCTAATTCTCTCTTTCAAAAGGCGGAAATGAGAGAAAAGTAGTCAAAAGATAAATAATTCATAAAAAAGCACAAGTTGTATTCAGGAACCAAATGACATGGGAGTCTATACTCCTATACCTTATAAACTTTTATACATTTCACATTTTTACATGAAATAAATAAGACAAACCATTGAAAGGAATCAATTGATATATCAATTCATATATTGATATTTATGGCAAATGACAGACCATATAGATGTCTAAAGTAGTGACGATGTCCTTATAACCCTTTATTTGAATCTGCGTTTGAGGTTCGTTTGGAAGGTACAAAGTACGAAATGGGCTAATCGGCGGGACATTCATTTAAACGTTGCTGCATTGTATTCGTATGGATAACACACGTGGTTAAATCTTTGACTTTCGGCTTTTTGACTCAGTCCTTTCATTTAATTGGAGTTCTCATTTTTAAATGTATTATTTTAAACGGTAGGATGGAACAGTGGAGTGTCGATAAGTTAACCAAGTCATTAGAGATAGGGAAGGATTATTCTGACGGGTTAACTCGGCCCTTTTCTCCTCTGGTCTCTCTGGCCTTCCCTCTCTTCCTGGAATTGATTTCCCAAACTTGGTATTTTCGTCTCCTTTCCCACTGAAGGACCAGCGGACAATGTGAAGGGATGAGCAAAAGTCCCCACGTCCTCCACCCGTGTCTCATTTTTTAATTTTAGATTAAGTAAAAAGGACCAACAAGCCTCCTGCCTCCTTTCATTAAGAACTTCGCTTTTGTATGGGCAACGTTGGCTGACCCGTGGAGGATTCAAGTTAGGACCTTGCCCATTCATATTTCCCTTTATGTTCTTTGGGTCGATTTGATAATTCTGGTGATCCTTCTGGCTTCTGACCGAGTCCTTTTTTACTTTTATTCCAGAACTCAGCCTGAGCGGAGGAACATCAAGCAAGCGACGACAATCAATCTCGAATCTCGAAAGTATCTCAGTTAAGGACAATCCTCGAACGACGTAATCAGCAGCAACTTCTTGACAACGCGAGTCTTCGACAAGGCGAACAAGTCCTTGGTTTCAACTCCCCTTCAACCACCACAGATCTTACTAAATAAGGTATGTTTTTTTTTCATTTAAAAATTTTGGGCCTCATTAGCTTATTCCATGTTTAATTATTGAAGAAGCAAAGGCCCTTAGTTTATTAAGGGCAAAAGAAAATTCGGGGATTCGAGTGGATCTCGACCCACTCGGGCTTCGGGGTGAATTAGTCATGAGGGAAAGTCGGGAGAGAATTCCCTCACTCATAAAAGGCCCTCGGTGCGTCATGAATTTTTAACTCATCGAAATTGGATTAAAATACTCATTTGTATTTGAGCTTTAAGGCGGTAATTCAAACACACTACACACTCATTACTAAACACACGAATAAAATATCATTTCTCCTCCTCTAAATAATAGAAATTAAAGGGATAAAAGTGTCTTTTGAAGCCAAGTGTGTTTCTCAGCCCAAATACGATGAATATTGAATTCCAGGACAAAAGTGTTTTTTCCGTCTTTTTCTCACTATTTACCTTCCATTTCCAACGAGTTGACGAGACATTGAAAAATTGAAACTAAGTTTACAAAATTGACCTTAAATCTCGTGTACTTGAGCTTGAGGTTGAACTGGATAAAGTTCCCACAAATCATTCACTATATTTATTTAATCTTGCGAAAAGGAAGTTTCTCCAAACAGCATGCAGCTTTGATATACTGCAGGCTGTATTTATATGGGGTATATAGGAATATTTCGCATCCTTCCAATGCAGGCGATTCATTAGGTTAATTCAGGCAAGAACGTCTCGTGGTATTTTAAGTGCTTACGAAGGAACCTTCCTTGAAGGTTTCAAGAATGAGAAGATCGGCCCTGGGATTTTTAAACGGCGTTTGCCGAGTGATTACAGCGTGAGCCATTGAGAAGTGGAGTGAGGCATAGGGGAATGCGTATGGCCTGGTCCCGGGTATTGTGGATAGGATGTAGGTCAGTGCCGGGAGCCGACCTTCGGCTCGTCTCCTCTCCCTCTCCGCCTTCTCCCCGGCAAAGGCCCATTCCAAGGAAAAGAGCCGACAAGGCAGGAGTTCTCCCCTTTCTTTACGTTCTTTACATCTACACTTCGTTGTTGTTGTGCATTATTACTTAACTCCTTTGCCACGCATCTGTCCTGCCATGCTCTTCTCTTCAAATTACCCCGTTAAATATTAGTTATATTAACAATTAGTAAATTTACAATTAGTTTATCAGTTCGGGATTTAAGAATTCCTCTATGAGGTCCTGGAAGCATTTATGAGCGTAGAGGGAAGTGGAATTGGATCATTTCGAGTGAACTTGAAGGATTATCCAATAATAAAAAGTTCTTCGAGTTATCCCAACTTGGCTATAAGAAACAGTCGTGGGATCTTGTGAGGGAGATGGAAGAAGAGGAAATTGCGAATTGAGCGGAACAAGTCAAGTCATATCACATTATATTTATTTATCAATAAGGTGAGTTATATTAAATCCATTTTGCTAAGTTAACCTTGTCTCGTCGAGTCTCTTCATTTTGGCTTCTCCCCCTTACTCTCCTCTTCGTTCCTTTCTCATGGAAATGAGGGAGGAACGGTGAGGTTGCGAAAGTGAGCCAAATGGCAAATACCACCAACCCACTCTGGATAAACACATTTCCCTATCTATCTATCTTCCATGCTATCTCTCTTATTTCGTACAATACAGAGTCTTTAAACAAACACCGTATGGATCCTGTACAACTAATTGGGCTTCAATATATAAAACCACAATCTTTGCCCATTTGATGTTTGAATGTAATAAGAGGAATCATTTACATTTTACTTTCATCTTCTTTAACTTCGCATATATTTTAACCAAGTTGAAATTTTGGTCATTAAATACTCCAATGCTGGAACATCATGTTCCTTCCATATAAATACATATTACTCTCATATATTTCGATGATATACTCTGATTTACAGTCTGATGAGTCTCATTTTATACATTAGAAGGGTAATATGATGAGGACGATACATTAAGTTGGTCTTAAATCATTCAATGCCTGATTATCCAACGCGTGTATTTTGCAATGAGATGAGTTTAAGAATTGTTTAACTTCGCTTTAATTTATTCAAATGTGTAAGTGCTTAATAAAAAGACTCGGAATATTCTGGAGGAATAATCATATCTAAATGGATGTTGAAGTAGCAAGGGCCGAAGTGTGTGTAAGGTAATGATCTATAGGGCAACTCGGGGATCTTGTAGTGCTCCGTCTGCCTCTGTTTATTATTTTTTGAAGGATTGGTAGGTTAGGAGTTTTAATGACGAACCACGTTTACGTCTTTTTGCATATAGATCTATCTCTTTCGTGTGCAGTGCTTATTATTCATTGAGCCGCCCTTGAACTTGGGCCAACATTTTATTTCCGAATCAACTTTCTCTCTCTCGTCCCCTTGCACAATCGGAGTGGAAGAGATAGAGAGAACCACCATCCTCTCACTATCACTTACCACTCCCACGGATCCTTTAGACTTCCAACTCCCACATCCATCACTCCATTTTATTTCCACTCTAACCTTCCTTTTTTAATGGGCCTCCCCACCACCGCGAACGCCATTGGCACTCCGCGTCCAAATGTCCAAAACAATGTCGAGTCGTCAAAAACTCGAGAAATAGTAAAGATAATCGGTAATCTTATCAATGCGTCGATAGCGAACATCTCGAGTTCGCACTCTCCGGATGATTAAGAATTGAAAGTAAGATGGAAAGTTGAGTTGGTGTCTGATTCACATGGAAGTCTGGGCGAGATAAAAAATAAGATTATTTATGTAACGAGCCTTCAATGATCATATTTCATAAACGTAAATACGAATAAGAATGTGGGAGAGGAGCAGCCCAGTTGTCAACTCTCGTACATCCTCGCGGAATCCTGAGACCTTCCTCGAACAAGTGAGAAATCTTATAAGATCCCTTACTTCTACTTCTTGCAGTGTAAGGAGAGATAACGAGGTAAAAAGAACGAGGCAAAAGAAGCTGAGCTCCAATATTGAGCTCATTATTGATGAGCTGTAGAACTGTATATCTCCAAATGACGATCTCTATTTATTACACATTGTATACATCATATATTTATATGGAAGGAGTACAGCGTGAGAATAACATAGGATGTATGACATTTTGTAACGGAACGAACGCATTTTGGTACTTGAGTATAAAGTATAAAAATTGTATTAGGAGTAAAAATTGGCATGTATAAGAAGGAGATGATCTTATTTTCATCTGGAGATACGATGATCCATTTCATATGTGTGCTAGGGCAATGTTAATCTCCTTCTGGTGTGTTTGAGACCTTCGATTATTTCCAGCCATCCGCACAGGCAAGTCAGACGCAGTTCTTCTTCACTCATTTCCTCAACTTGCCATTTCAATAAACAATATACATGTGAACTATGTATTATAGCAACACAAGTCTCTCACAAGAGTCGTCTAACCTTAAAGTTTCTTTATCTCTTCCCAACTCTTCTCCGATCCCTTTACAAAAATACACAGCGAGTCATAAATGTTTCTTTTAAATGTTTCTTAAATCCCACATGGTGAAAGATAAAAATCCTCGAATGTTTTGACTTCCGAAAACTCTAGTGGAGCAAATGGGAGGAATCGAACCATTTTTTCTCTTATCGGCAAAAACCCATTATCTCTAATGTTTCTCCGACCCATCTCAAAAACTCGCTATATATAAAAATATATAATATATTCCTTCCATAATACAAGCAAAGGAATATTGATAAATTCATGTATAGAAAAGCATTCGAAGGTAATTCAATCATTTTTCATAAAAATGAGATGCAATAAATGTGGATTTTAAATAATTCATTCGGCTTTGGCTCGTCAGGTATTTTTATATAAAGGCTATGTATATCCATCATGTTATTCCGAGTGAAGAAATCGCGTGAAAATAGTTTAATTCGTAGCTATTATTGCATAAAAAGACTCTTACACTGCGCCTTGGCTAATCTCAAACGGTGTTCATAATAATGCATAGAACTCATAGAACTAAATATCTACATTTTATAACTATATAACTATTTATTATAGTTATGTATGATGAAGAGATTCTTGAGTGAGTCGGGTTATACGATTTCCCTTTAAAACCCATGCATTTGAGTTTAGTATGAGAACCTGACCGTGTAAATTTAGCTGAAAAGTCGCGAGATCGATGAATGAAGGAAAAGGCGAACTTGAAAATAAAGGTCATTTAGAGAAAGGAAAAAGAAAATTCCTTACGTGGAGAGATAAAAGGCAGAAGTGAAGTGAAATGATTTGAATTATTTTCGATCGGGACGGAGAAAGGACATCGGATAGCCAAGTCATAAAAAGTAAATACGGTCTCATAGTCTAATTGAACTCCAACTTACATTACTTATTATATATGAATTTATGAATTAGTTATAGCCATGAATTTTATGCAATGGCGGTTGTTGGATTGGTAAACTTAACCTAAACTTGGTTTTATTTTATAACATTGAAGGATACATAAGTCATGTGTTGTTTCAAAATGGCTCAACTTATTACACTACACGGTGCTATAATGGGGCAAAGTCATTTATTCGCGAACCAGGAGAATTGTTTATCAAAGAGGGGGAGATTGAAGATAAAAAGAATTTGTGTGCATTTGATTGAGAGACTTTTCGGGAGTTTCATTGCGTATTAAGCGAGGGGCAAAAAGGATAATGAATAGTTAACTGCTTGACATTACATATACATTACACTACCTTCATTTGGGTTGAGAAAAGGCGAACTCGTCCTTGCTTTTTTCCTATTTGTATTCATCTATATTTGCGTTATTTGCGGACTGTCGCGAACTGATGAGTGAGTGTCTGCATATCCCCTTTGCACGCCAACACGTTGTTTACTCCTAGTCATAATAAGAGAGATAGTGGATTTACTCGTTCGAGTATTTACCTTCGGTGTCCGCCGTTGGCGAGACGAATTCCCCCATTAGACTCAACGACAGGCAGACGAAGAACCTTCGGGGAAATGCATGGGAATTGAGGGAAAGAAAACTCGGCGCTTTCTCTCCTATTTTCCTGAGGTCGAAGGAGGCTCATAAATAGAATGGAACGAGTTTTATATACATTTTCCCTCCGAGTTCAATCAATGGGAAGTGTCCTCTTGGTAAAGGGAAACGGAGGGAAATTGAATTGGGAAAGAGAAAGAATTTTTCATTTTCTAACCCTTATTTATTCATACCTGTGCAGAGGCATTTTTTGGCACACATGGCGAGGAATTTGTTTCTGCGATGCAACGAAGAGAGTTTTTTAAAACTATTTTTTTACATTAACATATTTAATCGGAAGAGGAGCTATTTAATATGAAAAGGAAGAAATGAAAGTTTTCTGGCAGGAGCACCTTCAGCTTTCCTTTCCTTTACTTTCCTCGCACTCATGGTCACCTTCGTTTCTAGCCGTATTGTTAAGTAATGAGCGCATGAAGTTTTCAAAGGCCGTCCTTTCTCTCCCGAACCACCTTTTATATACAAAGCTTTTCGGTTCCTCCCGGGACGACTTGGGTGGAAAAGGCCGTTGTATGAGCATGAGACTCGTATTTATCTAGGAGCCTCTCCTATGTATATTTTCTATACTACTGATATATACTACAGCTACTACTGATGGTATATCCTAGTATTATGGAGATATTGCGAAAGGGAATGGGCTAGAAGGCTTAGTGGAAGTTAGCATGGCGTTTCAAACGCCAGCCCAACATATTCGCAAGGTCACCCAAACAACGGCCTTATCTCTTGTCTCCCTTTCTATCCAAGGAACTTTATTGTCTCTCGGTCATCCGTTATCGGGGAACTCAATGGAGTTTTAATAGTAAATGCTGTTTTGGCTACTCCTGGAATCTTGTCCTTCAGACTTGCCTCCTATCACACCATTCTATTAATTTAATTGCCTAATTTTTATTCGCTTGAAGCAATAGTTTGGAAAATTATTACGCATTATCGCATTTTTTCACCTTCATTCCTTCAGACGAATTTCATGTTTCATAAATATTATCACGTCATTTTAAATCATTTTAATATTTCATTATAATGATTAAGTTCGATTAATTATTTTAGTAGACAGAATGGTTGCATCAATTTTAGACTAATTGTTAATTATCATTATAATTTAATGCAAAGAATGATTTGTTCTACAGCACCAGTTGGTAAAGTGGTTATGAGGTTATAGACCGATTTTTCACCATTGTGTTTTCAATAATGCATTGGGATTTGGAAAATTGGAGTATTATGAGACCTTTATGAAGATGGTTCCAATACAAGATATAGATAAATGAGAAATTTTTAAAAGTAGCGTAAATACATTTAAACTACTAATATATTGCGTATGGAATGGTGGTTTAATAGTTTGTTGATGAATTGGGTGAGTAGATAGCGTAGAGCTTGGGGTGCTATATAGTACTATGTGAGCATCATCTGAGGGAGCACGTCCTTTGGCATTGAGATCCGCGTTGATTCCACCGGCACTCGAATCCCATTCATTCCTCCTTCCCCCTCACTTATAAATAAAAAACAGAGAACTCTCTCACGGCAGATCACATTACATGTTTCTCATTACAACTTCATCATCAATTATCATCAGATCAATTTCACTTAATCCAAGAACCTGTGAATCATTCGGATTTTCCTCTTATTCTACTGGAGAGCTTCACTTCCTTAAACAATACATACGAGTTCTACCTGTGATAATATTTACATCGTTTAATAAAAGTTGATAAGACCAAAAAGTAAATATGATAGTTTTTATCACAAATTGTGTAAAGTGCGACTTGAGGATGAAGGGAAAATAAAACAAATATTTTCCTTTTCGATATGAATTTCAATAAGAATAGGTCAGGAATCATTTAAATTTCTAATTTACAAAATTTATTTTCTTTCACATTCTTTTTGTTTGTTTACCCTTTTTTTGCGGCGCATTAGTTTGTTTTTTGTTGTGGTATTTTCCATTAATGATGCTTTAACTCATAAAAAATTATTAAATGAAATTCAAAACGTTGTGGTTCAGAGTGTTTGCTTACGTATTTTCATTCATTTAAATTTTACTAATAAATAAAATTGAGTCAAATGGACAATTCTTTTTGTTCAAGTCGAAATTGCAAACAGTGAGCAAAGGATGAGCAAGAGTTCTTTTAAATCCACATAATTAAATATGAGCTCCGTTTGGTCCAATTGCACTTTGTTCAATGAATGAGTTGTAAGAATATTTTCTTACATTTAAATAACCTCACTGTTCAACTCATTAAAAGTATATAAAAGTATAAAACAAATATATAAAACTAATAATTAATATTAATATTGTAATATAAAATATTTAAAACGCGTTTTATAAAATATAGTATATGGGCAAATGCGGATTGAAGGATAAATAATTTAATTTCTCTATTTAACAAAAATAAAAAGGTACATTTGAGCAAGTTGAGAACTCGGAGCATAATAATATATAATAACTCGATTATTATTTTGAAGTGGAATTGAGATTTAAATGGTTTGGAAATCCAATCCGTGTCACTGAGTCACTTGAGGTCATTTGCTCTTTATTTTTTTATTTACTCCTGAAGAACATTTCCTCTGGTGTGTAATGGCGATGGCTAACTGCTCATTAACGCTAGTGTTAATCGTGAGGTGTTCAAGAAGAACCGTTCCAAACTCTTTTCCCCATTCACTTGCCTTACAAAGAAGCCCTATGGGTTTCACAAAAGTCTCAGGCAGTGCGTGAAGCTTTTCTCAATTCAACTAATTCAATAGATGAATCAGACGGTGAACATTTAAAGTCGAGGATTAAATAGGTGGAAAAGTAATGAATAACTTGTATTTGATAATAATGCCGAATCTTTTCCGGTAATTGAGATTATTTAAAGGGCGACGTCAAAAGTTATTTTTTTAGTTTGTGCTTATGAGTCAATTGCCATCAGCGGAGCCCCATTGTCTTGGCTAAATGCAATTACAGAGTTGTAGTTTTTGTATGTCAGTTATTAAATAAAATGTGAATGTTATATTTATTTCTTTATTTTACCAAGAATCCCCCAAGAGTTGATTCACCATGAAACTTTATTCTTGCTATTGAACTTGGATCTTTTTCCATTACGGTGACTTTTTCTCTTAAAATCTCATTCAATATACGAAATACAATTTAAGTATTTCTTATGTAAGTGATCCGCTTGACTTGAAACACGTGTCTCTCGTACTTAAATATATTTATTATCAATAATATCCTTTTGAGATCTTTTTCCTCTTCCTTAATCTTTCCATAGAGGAACATATATTTGCGTCCCGTGTTTGAGTGTTTTTCTCTGGATCTTTCGAAATTATGTAAAAATAAGGAAGTGGAAATCTATAAATATTTTAATGTCCAATTTAGTTCGATTACACGTCCAAAGGGAACATCTGCACACACATGCGGAAATTTTTATATTTAATTAGCATTGAGACCTTCAGAGGATGAATAAGAACATTGTGGCAATACATACATATTTCTAGACTCTTGTCATCAGATGAGTTTCAAAACCCGAGGTTTGTCTTTGCTCATCAAATTCCTTCTAGTGGACTCACACGTAAATAACGTACGATATGCAAAAGAGGTGATAGTTAGTAAACCTATCGCCAGTTAACTGTGTTGTGGTTTCATTAAGGCCGTAATAAGTAAAGTACAGTCGTAAGTACAGTCTATTAAATAGAGAACCAAGGGGATTAATGCATTGATTGTATCATTTATCCAGTCATAATTAAGAGCTACGCTGTGGGTATATGGGCCATTCTTAATCTCCATGTGTGCCCTTGTGCCTTGAAAATCTCGACTGTGGTTGTTTGTAGTTGATGGAAGGGGAAATTGATTCCTCTGTTGTCTGAGGTGGGGGCGAAGTGATTTTATGCCACTCACTGGATCTGCCCAAGGTTTCCTCTCCGAACAGCCACGGCATTTATATATACAAATCTGTAGGAATTCCTCACTTTAACTCTTTAACCTCCAATTCCAATCGGGGAGAAAACGATAAGACGAGGAATGATCATTTCCATACGCAATCAAGTTGGGAAAACTTCCTCAATGAATTCCGCTGATTCATTTAGAAAAATTCCCAATTCCTGGTTCTCATAAAATTTATTTACCTTTGACTTGGGCCATAAAATAGAATTTCAATTCATGAATTTTCGGAATGACTTTCGGAATGAATCGAACAACTTGTAAAGTCAAAAATAAATATGGCATGTTTGTGATATTTATGCAGATTGTACCGAGGTGGTTAATCCAGAATTAACATCAGTTACTTTTTTGTTTGACTTTATCCTCGGTTTAAATTTAAACATGTACATCAATTATATTTTTGGAGATTGGAAAAATTGAGTGAAAAAACTGGCGAAAAAATGAGCCAATTGCGCCAAGTGGAAACTTTCGTTATTAATAAGCTCGCGAATAGCTTTTCATCCACTTTTAATAGAGAGATGAATCCTTGAAAGTATGAAATACGATTGCTGGAGCTTTTAAATTCAATATAAATTATAAGGACTCGTAATGGGAAGAGGAATGATATTTGAATTCATATGAGAGCGATAAGGATTTACATAACCTTACATTGAATAAGATATCAACTCACACTAAGGGGGCATTTAACATGATTAAATATTTTATCTTATTATTTAAATCCCCCTCATTGATGAGAATCTCAAGTTGATAGCTCTGTCTTGTCTTGACTCAATTGATGTAATGAACTTATCCTTTTATTAATTATTAATGAGCCAATGAAAGCTTATAAAACACTCTTAACCTCGTCTAATTACGAGGAAAGTTTGATTAGCAAATGTAGTTTCATATTTTATGAGTTTTTCTGTAGGCGGAAGAAGGGAATTTAACCTCTTGACCCTTGTTGTGTATTGCAGGAAAGAATGGGGGAGGTGACGGAGAGTCAAGGATTAAGTGGGAAGTCGTCAGGGCCGAATCCCGCTCCTCCGCACCACGAAGGCCAAATGCGGGGAGAAGGACGAAGGACGGCGAGCGTCCCGCCTGCTCACCCGCCCCCACCAAAGGAACCACAAGGGAAGCCGGACCATGTGAGGGAAAACGGGGCCTGGGACCTTGGAAGGATCAAAGAAGAGGAATTCGAGGACCTGGCCGTCTTTCATGTTCCAGATGCCCCAGTCGCCACGGAAGAACCCGGCCGGGCCGAGAATTCGCTCCCGAGAAATCTACAACTCAAACCCAGTGCAGTTCTCAACGACGTGAGTCTTATTTTTACCTTATTATTTGTTAGCTTCAATGTTAAGCGTCAAGTGCATATGTAATTAAGACCCAATATATACCAAATATGAGCAGTTTCAAACATTAGCACGAAACAACAGTTCCAAACGCGAGGAGCTAAATGGCTTAGGAGGAAATAAAGAGCTTTTCACATTTTCCTCGATACCTCTACAATTTAAGTTCATAAATATTTCATTGTTATGATTAGAACTCACAATGGACAATAAAACGACGACGACAATTTCATATATAGCAAATTGTTATGGAATCGTGGTTTGTGTAGTTGTATTTTCTTGTGAGTTCATTTGAATTTGAATTCATATGAAGGTCTTCAAAGGTTGGACTTCCTACATGCTTGCATAATTAATAGGAAGGAATTTTATTTACTTGCGACTCGAGGAAAGGACTCAGCCCTTCACTCACTTCCTTGCGAAGTCGAGAGAAAATTGCATTTTTGACTGAGTCGAGTCTTTGTAGGATGTAAGGGATGTATATTGAGATTGAGTTGGTTACTTGAGTGTTCGTGTGTGAGGAGAATCGTTGGATGGATAATCGATGAGGGACGTCTGGAGATGGAAAGGGAAATTGTGTCAGTGAGATAACAAGGACTTGCCTTCGTCCACCTTCGCCCCGTCTCACTACCATACAATGCATAAACAGCCAGAATGGAAGAAGGTAGAAAGAAGAAATAAATAATTAAAAGGATTTTCGCGCAACTCGTCCAGTCCGAAATGCTCTTTAATCCACTTTAGTTTTTCATTGCACTAGCCAATGCTACATACATCATGTCCCGTCGACCCAACCGACTCGTGTACAATGACAATAGAAGGAGAAACGGTCAGCCAGACGAATATCCAAAATAAGACTACTAGCCCATATACTTAATATTTATGGGCTAGTAGTCTTATTAAGTAAGGGAGGAATAGGAAAAGGTAATTAGAAGAGGCTAAAGGGCAGTTGGTCTAGGAGAACTTTAATCATATTGAAATTACTTATTTGAATTATAGGATGAAAGGACGAACTAAACTTATAATTTCATAAACATTTCATTCTATGTAAACAGAGCGTGTATATTCCTCCACGGAGTATATATCGAGTCGTCGAATTATCTTTATTGATAATATATATCCTCGGTCTCGCAAGTAAATAAATTGTAATAAAAATCGATTCAATTGACGACCTGTAACGCGTCATTCAATTCTCAACTCCTACACAGACAGACAGGATTCACTTATTCATTCCGTAATGAACAATAAGAGGGGAATGACGATTTTTCCTTCATTTTCACGGATCTTGACTTCAATTCATTTTTTATATTATTCGGCATGATTTGGAAGCGCGAATACAATATTGTACCAATATAGTGGTATAATATAAGGGAAATCGGATTCTTCATAGGTAACCTAATTATTGTTTATCAAGGAAGTCGGGAGATAAAACGAAAATAAATTGATTATTAGTGGGGTAGACAGGAAGTAGAGGAGATTGAGTTAAGGCTCAATACTATTTAGGTGAGCTATGCTCATCCTCCATCGAGGACGTCGTCCGAGGAGTATTTTCAAGGTGTATTTATGCATTGGAGACATTCAAGTTTGGTCGTGACCTTTCCATGACCTCGGAATTGTTGGAAATAGGAAGGAAAATGAATTTCGGTCTAGTAAGAATCTTCCTATTTATGTTCATTTGGATGGTTCTGTATCAATGGTTCATTATAGTTCATAGACGTAGGGATTTAGAGAGAAGTGAGAGAAAGCCTTTTAGGTTTAATCTTAAGTATGTATTTAATTAAAAGTGTGCGTTAAGTATACGTTCTGTATACGTTTAAGCATACGTTCTGTATACGTTTAAGAAGTGTAAAAATGCGGAGATGCATTGAGGATGTTCGTAGGTGTTGGGAGTGTGGAGTCGCGATTACATTCCGGCTGGAACCCGGTTCGGTCCCCTGTCTGGTCAAGTCTACGACGCTGACAAAGTCCCGCCGACTGCCAACCGAAAGTACTTCTGGAGGGTGAGAACTAAATTACTTTCTCTAATACTTACACTTAGCTCACTTGGTTATTCAATTTTATTTAAAAGAGAGGCATATTTATTTGAAATCCCATTTTGGGAAGGAAGGAGTGTGCATGGAGGGGAATTGAGTTACTCAATCTTTAACTTGATTGACAGGTGTACAAAGGCGACGAACTTTTTTTCTATGTTGATGGATATGATGTCTCGAGAGCCAATTGGATGCGGTTCGTCAATCCTGCCTATTCCTCGGATGCCCAAAATCTCATCGCTTGTCAGTACAAAGTGAGGATTGAATTCTTTTTGAGCTTTTTCAATTGTTTATTTGGACCAAGTCCAGAGTTGTCTTCAATAAAAGCTGGCCAATTTATTTAAAATTAATACTTAAATTAAATAATTGAATAAAATATTTTAGTTAATGGGGAATTCTTTCAATGATTATTTTAATTTTTCCTTTTTCTAGATGCAAATTTACTTTTACACGGTGAAGCCGATCATGCCAAATGAGGAACTCCTTGTATGGTACTGTCGTGAATTTGCCGAACGTCTCAACTATCCCCTCACGGGGGAAATTATGCTCCAGAAAATCCGTACGTTCAAGAGACATTTATTTTCTTTCACAGTTTGAATTTTGGAGATGATATTAATTAATTATTAGCCGATGTTCTATTCATGACTTGACCTTTGATTATTTGTGAATAGGTCAACAAGTGTCAAGCGAAGGGCCCGAGTCTCCTGACGCTCCTCAAGGAAAAGAACCAACCTTGTTGAGTCCAGGGAAGGAATACGAGCGGAGTCGGGGCCAACTGACTCCGACGGAAGGTTCCGTCCGATCGGATGAGGGTTACCACAGCCATGGGTATCACGACGATGCCTTGACGCCGCCAGCTGGCGACTCCTCAGACTCGGAGTATGACAACAATTACGTCCTGGACTTCTCGACCAAGTCACCGCCGAATCCTTCAGTGAAACTGGAAGTCCGAGTCGAGAGTCGGAAGTCCTCGTCGGAGACGTCAACGACGTCTGAGATCGGTTCGCTGTCCCCACCAAACCCCACGTCGATCCTCGTCAAGTCCTCATCTCCTAAAGCCGCGAACAATGAGTTTCGCAAGGTGAAGATCAAGATGCCGAAGGCGTATTTGAACCGGAAGGAGGCCGAGTCCTCGTCGTGCGTCTCCTCGGCCTCGTCCGGTCGCGGGAGCTTGTCGCCCAAGTCGAGGGAAACGACTCCGCCGTTGGAAATCACGAGAGTTCCTTTGAAGCCCGGGCTGAAGCGCGAAGAGGAGGAGAAGTCCCAGGTGAATCCCAAGAAACAGCGGCTGAGTCCTCTGGTCATCTCGGAAGACGAACCTCAAGAGACCTTCAAGGCCTCGCGGGCGAATGGGAATTCTCCGCGACCAACAGTCTCTTTTGTCCAACAATTGAGTCATTTCCGAGCTGGGAGTCCGAACGGGCCGAGTGGAAGTCTCTTAAGCGGATTTCCTTTGAATAAAAGCCCGCCACCCGCCGCGTCCATCTTGGAAAGCATTCTCCTCCGGAGACTCAACGGGGGCGAAGCGGCGGAAGCCGCCGACCCCCCGTCCCCGCCCAGAACCGCCCACTTCACCCCACAAGATCCCTACTTTTACAAAAAGAGTTTCCGCTACTCGAATAGCACGAACAATGCTGGCGGGACTTCGCGGACTTCTCCGCCACCCAAGAGCTCGCCCTTGACCTCGCCCACGACCCTTGTCATTGTCAACGAGAAGGAGGGAAAGTTGAAGGTGGAGAAGGAGAGCCGCGACGAGGGACGCGAGGCCAAGTCCCTGGTCATCGAGCGAATGGAGAAAGAACACGTCCAGGAACAGCAACATCGCGAGGCCCGCGAGCGAGAACGGGAACGGGAACGGGAACGAGATCGAGAACGAGATCGGGAAATGAATCACCGAGAGGTCAGTCGCGAGAATCGAAATATAGAAATGTACGGGAGTCATCGGGCGGGTGAGCGAGAGAATAAGAATGGCGTGGGCGTTGGCGGGACTTTGAGCCCGGGCGGTGGGCCGTTTTACAATCCTCAAGGAAACCCTGCCTATTCCTTCTTCTACCACCATCAACACTTGGGACATCCGATTCCGTCGATGGGCGAGCGCGACCGCCCAGGATTTCTCTTGGGGTCGAAAGAAAGTTCGCCGAATTTGAGTCCGAATTCGAATTACTCGTCACTGCACTCCGTCCAGCCGTGGCAGTCTCACGGTCTCCACCCCCATGCCCACCATCCCATCCAGCTCCACTCGTTTGGAGGTCAAGGCGGGGTTTTCCGCGGGGAGGATCGACGGCCGATGAGTTCCTTTATCAAAGAGCTCTCTCCGCTCATCATCAGTCCAAACGGGGGGAGCGGGAGCGGCGGCAGCGAAGACTCGCGAGAGCACGATTCTGACTATGAGGGCGGGTTGAGTCCTGGCGGAAGAGGCTACAGGAGTCTCCCGTATCCTCTCAAGAAGAAGGATGGGAAAATGCATTACGAGTGCAACATCTGCTACAAAACTTTTGGACAACTTTCCAATCTCAAGGTTTGTGAAAAATATGAGCGATTCTCTAATTTATTTTAATTATTTTAACTATTTAAACTATATCTAGCAATTTATTTAGCTAAATAATAACAAATCTGTAGCCTACCATTGTATTTTACTATTTATTTTACATTGTAAGTATTCATTCCAAGAATGAATGAAGGAATTTTTAATAATTGGATAATTTTATTCCTTAGGTTCATTTAAGAACTCATTCAGGGGAGCGACCGTTCAAATGCAACGTTTGCACAAAGAGTTTCACCCAGTTGGCTCATCTTCAAAAACACCATCTTGTTCATACTGGTAAGTTTTAAACGCCTTTGTTAGATATTTAATTATAGATGAATAGATGAGATAATTGGAGGTATTTTAATGAATATTTGATATTGAATTTAATTGAAAAGATGGAAATTAAGATGAAATGAGCTGGATTTTTAATTACAAATTGTTTTTTTTAATTATAGGCGAGAAGCCTCACCAGTGCGACATTTGTCACAAGAGATTTAGCAGCACCTCGAATCTGAAAACTCACCTGAGACTTCATTCTGGGCAAAAACCCTACGCTTGTGACCTTTGTCCCGCCAAGTTCACACAGTTCGTTCATTTGAAGCTCCACAAGCGTCTCCACAACAACGAGCGACCCTACATTTGCAACAACTGTGGGAAAAAGTACATTTCGGCTTCAGGACTTCGAACACATTGGAAAACTACGAGTTGCCGTCCCCGACCAGAGGATGAAATCGGACTTGAACGTTCGCCACCAGCGGGTTCTTTGCCGCCGCATCACTACGACTACCCGCATTCGGATGCGAGTAACGGTTAGTAAATCTTTTTATCTGGAGCCCTAATCAATATTCGAAGTTAATCCGATAGAGTGGTTCAATTTGACCGAGAGATTTTATTTTTTGGCAATTGCTAGATTTAATCGATATTGAAAACGAGGACGGCATGGACCCAAATCAACCGATTCCGATCCACACGAAGCCCATGGACATTGACCTCGACCGAGAGCCTCAACAACACCGGCCGCATCAACATCACGCTCCTATCGAGTGCAAATGAAAGCAACGTTGAAGGAAATCACAGGCGGCTATTTTTTAAATTCGTACCTGCCACTTCGGAATTTATTAACTAATTAAATATTATAACCTTACATAAAGACACTCACACATTACACTCACGTCTTAAAAGTGTAATTATAGTTATTTAAATTAATCGTGACATGGAATGTTGACTATGTTTACTTTTTAAGAAATGAAATCCTTAATTATTATGTGATAACTAAGAAAAATGTTATTCTACGTGTTAAATAACTATTAAAATACTACTAATATATTTACAGTTCATCGGAACTCAAAACCCTACATTTACTAAATACACTATATAAATGTATAAAAATGATATCAATAAATATTACATATTTAATAATATACAATCATGTTAAAAAAAGATACTTAAAAATATAATCATATTTAATATTTTTAAAATCTACTTACCTTAATAATGTTTAAAAATTAAAATATATTATTCTATGAGACACAACACACTTGTATCTGCATAAAAGGATTTATTATAAGGATATTTATTCTGGGGAATTGTTCCTCTTTGATAATGTAAATATTAATTTAATTATTTAGCTTAGAAAGATCAAGAAAAGTTAAAAGTTTACCAACGCAGTCGCCCACCCTCTTACATTATTATTATTACGGTTTTTCAACTACGAAATAAAATCTTTTTTCATAATATAAATGCTATTTATATTGCAAATACCAGTGGGATTCCTATATTTATTAATAATATACTTATTATAATTAGGGTAATTAATTGCCCTATTTGTCAACGTTAATTTATAATTTGCTATATGCGTAATTGTTATTTTTTCTGTTATCCACATTATCCAATTAATATTTTTTCATCATGTAAATATACCGGAGGAAGAATCCAAAAATTTCTCACTGGATTCAAAACTCCTTGTATTTTTATTTTTCATATATTTACATATTTAATTTTTGAGTTTTTTGAGTAAAGTGGACGGTGATTGTTTATTTGTTTATATATTGTATAAAAGGGATTTCGTTTATTGTTTACTTTTTGTATAGCGTTATAGTCGGTTTTTGTTTATCTCTGTATAAATTGTTCTTATTCTCGTTTCGTCATTTTATACTGTTAAAGCATATGATATATTAATTAATTTATTTTTATTTAATAATTGTTCTACAATTTCTTGTTAAATAATGATTAACGAGTTTGGAGAGGAGACCTTCTTATTTGAATATATTTAGTTAAAAAAATCATATTTGTGAATTTAGTCTAAATTGCTTCGATTGAAATAATTTATCACTATTTAAACCCATCATGTTAACGAGTTACTCCAACTTGCTTAGCTTTGTTATTTAAGTTTAATTATTGAATAGTTTCAAAGACTGTCACAATTATGCTCGATTAATTAGAAAAGTTTTTTTTTAATTAACTGGGGAAAAATGTGAGTTTTTGAAAGCACATAATTTATTAGTTTTTAGATTAAGTTACCTAGTTAATATTTTATAGTTGATTAAAATCGTTATTCATGCTAATGATGAAAATTAAAAACACAATCTTTACAACTAATACCTAAATTACTAACAATCAAAGTAACTATTATATTCGTATTAGAAATATCGGTCGTGGAGAATTGATCGAGGATTTATGATGTAGCTAAACATTATATTTAATGTACTTGTTATAATTAAATTATGTGTGTGTGTAATTGATTTTTGTGATAAGTGGAAGAATTTTAAGGAATTTAATAAAATAAAAAATCTGTATAATAAAAACAAAATGTTTTCGTTTCTTTCATAAAATTTGCATCAATTCATTCATTCGTTTGGATGACAAGCGTAATTTCCTCCTAGAATTAAAATAATAATTAGGAATATTTTATTCAAAATTAAAAAGAGTTTACATCATTGGATACAATGTTTAATAAATTTAAAATAAAACAATATAACTACCTCATATAAAATTGATGTCATTACGTTGTACATAGGGATTAAAATAGTTTTCACAAGTATAATTAACGGTTTTTACAGACTAGATTAGAATAAAGTAGGTAAATAATTAAAATCTTTAAGAATTTTTAATTTTGTTCTATTTTTGTACAAAATTAAGACAATTTATCAAAGATTTTTATATCATTTGTAAAGAGCTGTTATTAAGTGATCAAAATCCGCTTTCATTTTTAAATCAAAATATTTTAATGCATTATTGAAATAAATTTACTTAATAAAATAACAGACCTTACAATTTAGATAATTGAATTTTAATTGTAAGTTTAAAAAATAGATTTAATCTGTATAATATTTAGGTAATTATTTGGATTAAAAATAAATGCAGAATTTCATCACTTAATTACAGCTCTTTCAAGTGATAAAAATCTGGTAAGAATTTTTAATTTTGTACTATTTTTTAGAAAATTAAAATTTTTAACACAATTTATCAAAGATTTTTATATCATATGTATAGAACTGTTATTAAGTGATCAAAATCATTTTAATTTTTAAATCGAAATATATTAATACACTATTGAAATAAATTTTAATCAAATGTTAAACACGATCCATGGTTATAATACATTATTTTTTATTGTTTTATTTGTTATGTATATGATAAAAGATTATGTTAAAAATATAAAAATGATGTATTTTAACACGGGATTATTTAAAAAATTTCGAAATTTGAAAATTAAGCTTTTTTGAAAATTATATATTTCCCAAAATTTCAATGAAAACCTTTTTTTAAAAAGGTCTCCGAACATAATGAGATATAAATGTCGATATCCAACTCTTTTCATTAACTTGCTATAACTCATTTTCAAAATTACGAAAGTTTTTTTGAAGTATTTTTAAAGTGATTTGACCTGTGATTGAAAAATGAAAAATATATAAAAAGTTATCTTTTGGGGTTTTTCAATGGATACAAGATAGGGTAGATTTGGATAAATCATATAAATGTCAAGATATTCATGCGTCGCACTACTTGTTACCTGGGTATGAAACAAACCTATACTTTCCATTTGTTTCGTGTGAAACCCTCACATTTTATTCGCGCCCTTGCTCGAGCCGTGCAGCCAGCTAAACTGAAATTCACCTTCGCTTTGTTTCTTAATTATTAATTGGTTTTTGATTATTTTATAATAGCTTAGGTTAAGTTTCAATATGATAACTATCACTAACTAAATTCATCTTTAATTTTGTATTAAATCCGTTGCCCCCGTCAAGTCAATTTATTCCTTTAAATCCAATAAATAGTTTAACTACCGCCGGACCGGCTTTTTTCATTAATTTTATAATTTCACTAAAAAGACTCGCTTAAATCCACAAATAGTTTAATCAACCTTCTTTACTACAATATAGAAAATGTCAAATAAAACTCCAAAGCTCAAAATCACAAATATTAAAAGCGGATATTACAACTCTGAAATGATTCCTGAAAGGAAGAGCGATCGAGCTAAAAAGAATATTTCTTACGCCGAGCCACTTTCTCCTGATGTAAGTTAACTTTGTAATAATTACACTTTTAACTTTGCTAACTTTGCTGTCAATGGCACTGAAAATGTAATTTAAACCGAATATTCGGTATATCATTTTAATGAATATTTAGAAAAGAGGAAGCAAATTGAGTCCAACTAGAAGAGCCCGGAGATTAAATCTAAGCGAAATAAAAGACTTGTTACAAATATCTTCTCCTTCGAAGGTTTGGATGGAATAGAATATGAATGATACGAATATGAACTAATTATTTTGAAATATATTCATTTAATTTCACTACAATTTTAAAATAACTTTATTGGACAAAATGTATTTACTTTTTAGCCATCTAAAGTCCATAAAAAAGAATCCTCGGACTCGGAAAATATTTCTAGCGGAGAAGAAACTCCAAAAGTTCAACCAGAAAAGAAAGCGAAAAGGTCACAAAGAAAAAAATCTGAAAATGTAGCCATTCAATTAACACCTCGTTCATCTAAGGTGACTTAACATGGCATTTTAATAATTTATTCATAATTAATTTGATATTTAAGGCGATATTTTACCGTATTAGCCTTAAAAGAAAACGTTGTTTAAAATGATTAATGACAATTAACAATTTTATGATTTAATCATTAGCCATTTGGGGTAACTGACTGTGAGTTAATTTGAATGACAATTAGGTTGTTGGTGTCGATTCTCCCTCTTTGCGTCAAAAGGCTGAAAAGAAACAAAATGGATCAGGAAAAGGCGATGAATCAAAAAATAAACTTCGGAGATCGGGACGACTAACCCCCATGAGAGTTCCAAAAACGATAACTTTGGATTCCTCCATTGAGGTTAGAATCATTTCCTTATTGGCAATTTAGAAATTAGCTTCCTATACGATCTTAATGAAGATTATGCAATTTAAGGAAATGTCCCAAGATGATGACATACAAAACGTTCCCAGGCCTGTAAAGAAGAGAAGAAACACAATTGTAAGACGAAATTCAATTATAAATAAATAATTGCATTATAATTTTTGCTTAATTCTTTTAGTAAATGTTTTTTTAATTTTACTAATGAATTTATTCTTTTGTTTAATTAGGCTTATTATTTAGCTGAGAAAAGTTCAGATGATTCTGATTTTGAACTGTCAAAAAGAAAAGTTCCCATTTCATCCTCTGCTCTTGCTCCATTGAAGAAGGCTCCAAAGAAGACTCCGATGAAAACTCCTTTGAAAATTCCACAAAAGAGATCAGTTCCAAATGGTATTGAGAAAACTCCGCTTTCAACTTCTACACTAACTGATTCTCCAGTCAAAAGGACGAGGAGTCAAACAACTGTTGTAGATAATACGCCAAAAGAAACACCGACTCGGATGATTCGCCAGAAAACTTCACGTCCAGAAACTCAGCCTGTTGGAACTCCGAAGCGAAATACGAGGAATAATGAGATTTCAGTTCAAAAACCACCAGAACACTCAACTCCCATCGCTCAAAAGAAAACTCCGAAAGGAAAGTCTGAAAAGAAAATGTTAGCTCAAAACACTGGAGAGAAAAGTAGGCGTAAAATACATCTTAATTCCAATTCTTCGATCATTATTTCCGAATCATTGAAATTAGAAGCGATTATGAAATCTTTAGGTTTGTCTAATGATCCAATCATTGAAGACGAATCATATCCGCCCAAATGTCCTGTGCCTTGTCGTGAAAATCAATTTAAGCATATCTTCCAATTTCTCATAAGCAACATTGAGAACAAACAGAGCGGGTAAGTGAAAAGTTTAATAGAATTTACATTCTTAATTGCTATTTTATATAATTTCAATAAAAATTAATTCGCTCTTACTTAATTTTTTAAGTTAATTAAAATTATAATTTTTGCGCCAGTTGCATCTATGTGAGTGGAGTTCCGGGAACGGGGAAAACATTAATTTGTCGCACGGTCGTGAAAATTTTGCAAAAGAATCGCAACATTTCGTTCGACCACGTTTACATCAATGGTCTTTCGCTCTCAACACCAGACAAGCTCTGGAGACAATTGTACAAGGCAGTTAATGGGAAGAATGAAAAGTCAATTTCATCTCAGAAGGCGCTTTTGAAACTCGATGCACATTTTAAGTTATCGCGAAAGAAGAAACCATTCATTCTCATCATTGACGAAGTAATCATTTATTCTTGAGTAAAACTTGTTTTAAAGTTGGAAGTTGAATTCCCGCCTTTTACCAAACTGATAATTAGAATATGTTTGACCTCTATTGGAAAAGCGGGCATACATAACTTCCAGCTTTCAAACTAGAGTACTTACCTACTAATTTTAAAATTTAACCTTTATATTTAATCTTAAGTATTTTCTGATTTTGTTGTTCATTGATGAAAGACGTTTATTTTAAAAATTTAATTCAATTTAAAATAGCTTGATCAACTCATTGAAAAAAACCAGAGACTTCTTTATAATCTCTTTGAATGGTGTGATCACGATCAAAGTTTATTTTCTGTCGTGTCGATTTTCAACACGATAAACTTACCTGAATATTTCGCTGCGCGAAATATTTCCAGAATGGTAAGCCTTTTAAATTATCATATTAAATTCATAAATATATTTCGTAAATATTAAAATATCCAAGCGAAAATGACATGAGTAAATGTTTCGTATTTTCTAGGGTCTCAGCCGTACCACTTTTGCTCCTTATAATTCCAGTGAACTCGAGGAAATTATTAGTTTGGAAGATTACGCAAAAGATCTCAACGCAGATGCAAAAAAGTTAATAAGCAGAAAAGTATCTAGCATTTCTGGTATGCAGTTTTGAATCTAAAATATATAAATATCATTTTATATATATTATTTTAATTTAATGTTATTTTTGTAGGGGATGTTCGGAGAGCCAAAGAGCTTGCGAGAAGAGCAGCAGAAATTGTGAAGACAAAGGCATTGTCTGATGTCAGAGCCGTGGATGATGCTTTTAAAGAAATTTTCTCATCTCCAAAAGTTGATGCAATTCGGTAAGAATTATTTAACATTCTGTGCTTTTTAATTGAAAACCCAAATAATTTCTCATGGGATTTCATAAAATGGAATTTTTTAATAGGGATTGCAGCCTGTTGGAACAAAATTTCCTAAGAGAGCTGTCAAACGATTTGGAGAAAAATGGTTTAGAAGTCACAACCCTTAAAATTGTTACAACCAATTTGATCAAAAATGCTCCTCTTGAAGGTGAGACAATTATGAATATATAAACAATTTATAAATTTATTATATACTATTGTAAAGTGAGTTGTCATTTTAAACACATTTTGAACTAATGACATTAAATGATATTTTATATAGGAATGTCAATTGTGTTGGATGATGTGATAAGAGCTTTCAAAAATCTCTCAAGATTGAGTCTTATTGAAGCAGAGAATACTCATTTTCTAGAAAAGAAAATTCGTCTCAATGTGAGCCCCGAAGATGTCAAGTTTGCTTTAGACAAAGAATAAGTTCTCTTTAATCGTTGTAAATAATAAGAAATGTCATTATGGATTTAATGTTTTCATTCGACATTATTTTTTAACATCAGAACATTAAATTAACATTTGCTCAAATATATGTAACTTTTTGCTTTTAACTTTTTATTTTTACAACTTAAATGCTTAAGACTTAAAACCTCTAAAAGCTTACAATTTTAAATTTATATGTATATATTTATACAATAGGAATTCTTACAGTAATTCCGATAAACTTATTGTAATTTCTTTTTTATACATTCGCTATACAAATTAAAACTCATTTTTAAAGTGATAACTACATTTTTTACTCTGCTCTTTTATTTTCAATGGAGTAATTTTTTGCTCTTTTAGTATACTAAAAATAATCATGTTCATTTTGTATCATTCTACTTATATTTGAATAAATACGACTCAAAACTCAAGATCTTTGCACCCATTCTTAATTACAATTTTCTAAGGTTCTCCTTCCAGCTTCCCTAAACAATCGAAGTAATTTGTTTCTCCTCTCCAATTTTAATTTAATTTTTTCAATCTCATTGGCCTTGAAATTCTCAAAGGAGAACCAAGCCAAGCTCAATCCGCACCCAAAGAACCAAATCATAAAAGCTCCGTACATGTTGGGGATTTGTAGTGGTTTGTCTCGGATCTCATGTCTCTGGAACTTTGTATTCAACTCAAACGTGTCTTGTGAATGTTTAGACGCGGACGCGATGGCTCTCGCTTTCAATGCTTGCTCGGCCTGTTGGTCCTCCAAATATTTGTCGCCCAATGCCATTTCATAAGCAGTTTGCTTGATTTTATTCAATTGGGGCAAAATTGGAGAATATTTTGGCAGGACCCACGCCGAACCTAAAATTTTATATAAAACATTTTAAGGTTTATATCATTAATGAATACTTTTACTTTAGTTTTCTTCAGCATTGTGATGTAAAAATGCGTTAGACTAGCAATTTATTAATTACCAACTGGAGCTGTGACATAATCAGAGATGTGGAGCCTATGGCTTATTTTCCAATAGCGGAGGGCTGCGAGATAATCCACATAGCCTTTATAGCTGATGCAAACAAACCTTTCGGTGAAGATCCGGTCGAGACAAGAGTAGCGATCCGTGGAAATTACGAGTTTTTCCCCAACAGCCCGAATGTACGATAATGGCGATTGTGTCAAGAGGAGCAGAGCGATTCCTCCCAATGACTTGATTCCCCAATGGTACGTGGATTTAGAGAGTTCCAAGAACGTCGAAGGCGGAGTTTCAATGGTTGGGAATGTCAAGAATGCGAAGAGCTTACTCCTGCAAAAGTAAAGCAAATTCATTTAATTTTCAAAACTTTTCTTCAAAGAAAATTTTGAGTTTTCTTCATATATATTAAGATTTTTATAGGCTTATTTATAGGTTTATAGAGGCTTATTTATGAGCATATTATCATAGGATCATTTTATTATTTTAATGGATTAATGACCTATAAGCGCAGGAAATGACGATACCAAAAAATAACCAAAATCCTAAGAATGTTCTTAAAGAAGATGAGTTTGATCTGAGAGGAACTCCTTGGTCCAACAAAGAACCAATGGTGAGTATGGATGAGACGGTGAGAGAAATCCGCATGTTTTTCTTTAATCCATATTCCGCGTTGTGAAATGTCCGGTGGAGGAAAACGGCCAAAATAGTTGACAACATAATTGCGAACCAGGCAGATATTTTGAAGGGATAGGTGATGGATTTCCATTCAAATCGAGCTGATGGTTTTGAGGCCGCAAGGACGAGACTGACAGATGTGCGACAAAGAAATTACTCATTAATTAACTGCATTAGCAGCCTTTTAAGCTATCAAAATTATAATACAATTTAATAATAAATTAAAAAAAAGAATCCAACTTACAAGGCATAGAAAGTTGATACAGTGAAATCAACCACTTTATTTCTGTGAAATGCACAATTGTTTTTATGATTTAATTATTTCTTAATGTACTTGAGTTTTGCACAGATAATTAGCAATGAAAGTTTATAATTGTAATTAAAGGTTAATTCTAGAAATAATTACCTTTCATAAGTTATGCCTATACTTAATCCAATGTCGGCTTTTCCATTTACAACTATTAAAAATAAAAATTCAACACCAAAGTTTACTTTCGAGTTTATAATTAAATCTTGATACAAATAATAACAAGGGAATTCAATGGGATTTCTTTACTTTCACCAATTGTTCCTGTCCATTCTCCACTCGGGCGACGAATTCCTGTCGCTCCTCCCGGCGCTTCAAAAATCACAAATGTGAAATTGAGTGTTGACGCAATTGATTTCAGAACAAGTTCTTGCATTCCATATATGACATTTATTTTCTTATCTTCTTTAGAAGGGACAATGGTGACAAGTGGTGGGGCTGAAGGGCCCGTAACTCTCAATTTAAACCCTTTAAGATCCTTAACGTCGGGATATAAAAGATCTTTCTTCAAATTAACCATTGGATTTTTTAGCTCAATTTTCTTAAAGCTATCAGTTGGGAATGGGCTGTACAAACTGATTTCAAATGCATTGGACTTAGAGATGGATAGTGAGATTTTATTGTAATAATTCTTGATTGATTTATCCAATAAGAAACCATTTTCCTTCTCATTGAAAATCAGATAAGAATGATGAGCTCGAATTTCATTTTCAGGGAGAAGGAAAAAATTCTCAACTTTCTCCTTGTTCGTCACACATGAAATGTCAACGTAGAAGAGGAGACATTGATTGTTGAGTTGTTTGAACTTCTGTTTATCTTTATGATGTTTCATCCAACTTTGTTCTCTGATATTGTAAGCAATCCTCGGCAGATTTCTATTGCTAATAATGTTTAAAAATTCATTATTTGATAGATATGTTTGAAGTAAGAAATACAGTATTTATAAGGAAAGTTTAAATAGTTTTTCAAAATTCACATTTACTTTATTTGGAGGTTATTTCCTTCGTCAATGAGGATAAAATGACATTGTTGAAATTCTATTCCTATCAAATTTTCAACAAACGAAAGCAACTTTTCTTCTATTAAACTGTTTTTATAAGAAGGAAAACATTCCGAGTTATAAATTAACAAAATCCAGATAAGTAGAAAAGAAATGTACATTGTGATGAATGTGATTTGTAATGTAAGGGGTTTAATATAAAGATTGATTCTTGGATTTTTTACTGACTCGATGAAAATGAATTCAGCTACATTTATCTATTACTCATTTATAGCATGTTATATAGCGATTATTATGATGTTTACCTATTACCTAATATGGATCATTATTTGTTAGATTTTTAGATAAATTCACTCGTGAAAGAGAAAATGATTGGAGAAAGTTTTCATTGCCATAATTGATATTTGATTATGGGAATTAAATTGTCTTGAATGATTTTATCATGAAAAAATTGTCAAATACACATTGAAGCTCAAACGTTGATGCAAAAAGCTGAAAACAAGAAAAAATATAGCTAAAATGTTAAATTATAATTAAATAGCATTATTATATATATTACTCAATGCATGCTTTGGATTACAGGCTTAATCCACATTCAATTTAGATGAAAAGAAGTCTCACACACTTGCATAAAAGAAGGCATAATTGGACTATAACGTTTAGCTTGGAACAAAACACTGCGAACAAATACACACCTTTCGACTTTCAGCATAGGGAAACAGAAGAGCACGTGCAACGTGCCAGAGCAAGAGGAAGACTTGCAAGAAAATTGCAAAGAAAGTCGTCTTAAGGAGTTGCAAAGCGTATTAAAATCATCTTTTAAGTTAGATTTGTTTATTTATCTTATTGATCTTTAAGTTATAATATCAGGACTGACTGATCTTTTGGAATTGAAATGGGTGTAATTCAACGTGTTGTGTAAGTATTTTTATTTTATAATTAGTCTTTGATGCTATCAAGTATTTAATGATATTTTATATAATCTGCATAATTATTAATCAAATGATTGAATAATTATTAATTAAAATGATCAATTTTTATTATAGAAAACCAAAGACCCAAAGGGGAAAGCGTAACTTGATAAAAAGAGGACCCAAACTTATTGAGAATACAAAAACGGGGATTTTCCTTCGTGGAAAAAAGTGTTCTCAAAAAACAGTTAACCTTCTTAAAGATCTTGTAAGTCCATTAAAAATTTAACGAACCCCCCATATTCAACGCATTTATAAATGGGATATTTATCATAGAATAGTTGGTTAGATAAGTTTGATGTTCAACATTAATTATTTTCAGGCTCGACTCAAGAAACCCAATTCTTTATTCTTAAGTCGTAAGAAAGATCTTTTGCCATTTGAATCCACAACGGAACTTGAAACCCTTCTTGGAAAATATGATGCGTCCCACTTTGGCTTTGGAAGTCAAAATAAGAAACGTCCAAATAACATTATTTTGGGTACAAAATTAAAATATAATAATAATTAGAATATCTTTGTATTAATTAATATATCTATATGCATCAATATCAAGAATCACGTTTTGAGTAATCTACTTTTCATTTTATAAATAATTAATATTTAATAAATTAAAATAATTTTAGGTCGGACATTCGATGGGAATGTAATGGACATGGTTGAATTCGACGTTGAGCGGTTCAAGGGCCTGAGTGAATTCAAAGGGTCGAAGTGGATCGATGGTTCAAAACCACTTTTGAACTTTTGTGGCGAATGGACTGGGGAGTTGGATCGAGTGAAGAATCTCTTCATTGATCTTTTGCGAGGTGAAGAAGTCGAGCACGTTGGGGTTGAAGGGATTGATCACATTTTTACATTCATCGCTGCAAACGGAATTATTTACTTTCGTGGTTACCGAGTTAATCTCATGAAATCAGGAAGCAAAACACCAGCAGTGGAGCTTGAAGAAACTGGACCATCATTCGACCTAAAATTACGAAGATCTCGTTTAGCTTCAATGGCTCTCTTCAAACAGGCCCTCACTAAACCAAAACAAATCAAGAACATTGTAATTTTTATTGATATTTACTGTGGCTTACAAAGATCTCCGCCTGACCATTTTTATTTTCATGGAAATGTTGGAAAAATTACCCTGGAATCGCTAAATTCCTAACTATTACATAATATTTGATCAAATTATAATTTTCTTCATAAAAATCATATTCGTGAATTTATTATAAACATTTTTCTAATATGCAAGATTCCAGGGTACGATGAAAATAAAAAAGGTTAGGTGGAAATCTTTATAAGCCACAGTACATATAATTTCCTTTTTAATTTTCAAAGGATTTTCTATATTTTTCTAATTATCTTTCCGAATTTATGGCATATTATATGGCAGGTGTGCTCAACCTTTTTGGGTTAGCGGGCCACTTTAAACATAAAATGAGGTCGCGGGTCACATTAGATAATTTTGAAAAAAAAATGTATTTTTTTATTGAAAATCTATTAGATGATTATTATTGATATTGGTTAATCGGGTTATTTTTTATGATTGAAAACTATAAATATTTTTTCCAAATATCTATTTTTGATTTTTTGGGTTTCAATATTTATATGCTTATTTATTCAACCATGCTTTTTTAAATAAGACAAACAATTAGAATAATAGTGCTAAATTTAATACAATGATTTGCCAAAAAATTCTTAATTTAAATAAAAATATCTAAATGCTTTTTGAAATTTTAAATGACGACTTAGGTAGGTAAGTTGGATTTAATTCGATAATTTTTCTAGGGTGTAAAAAAATTTTTTTTCAAAAGACCTATTTGGCATTAAAATATAAAGGAAAAACAAAACATTAGATTAAATTTTTGGACGTAAAAATGCTATTTGTTGTAGATTTTAGTATTAGCGGGCCACATTTAATGTTTAACTGAAATTTCCTCGCGGGCAAACGGTTGAGCTGCTATATGTTCAACTGTTATATGGCATGTTTTAAATGTTTCTAAATCCTTAAAAATTTTAATTCTAGGGAAAGAAAAAGAAGAACATTGAAAAGGATGGTCTTGGTACTGAACTTGGTCGCATTCATATTCCCAGACAAAAATTAGACAAGTTGCCTCTCAGGAAGATGAAAGGACTCAAGAGATCAATGGCCGAAAAGAAGATCGAAAGGGCTGACTACGCGAAAAGAAATAGTTCCAATGCTCGTCCCAGCCCATCAGAATAATTTTAGGATCGGATATTCGGGATACTCTAATTGAAAAGTACTCCTTTTTTATTTTATCTTCAATTAAATAAATCTTCTATTATTTGTCGTTAACATACTTGAGTAACTCATCTTTCATCAAAACTACCTACCCATGACTCAAAATTAAAATACTTTTGGATCAACATCAAATCATTCTGAAACGCCGAATTTTATAAAATATATATTCCTTTTAATTAAAATTACTCATCTTATCATTAATAGTTCATTAGTGGAGTCAATCAGAGTCAATGCATTCATTAAAAAACGGCATCTTCATTTATTTTTCATTTCATTGTTTGTTCTCCATTAGGTCAAATGGCAAAATCAATTTAAATTGGCAAAAACAATTTAAAATGGCAAATTGGCAAAATTCAAATGCAATTTAGTAAAAATACTCAATTTTTTAATTCATATTTGAATTTAAAAGGTATACTAGTACTAGAGGTTTAATACACATGCAGTTGACTCTTGCACACATCCTTTGTACTTTGTATATTCCAATAGTTTTATATTTGCTAAAGTGATTTGAGTGGGCATTAAAGCCTTTTTGCATTGAACGATCCATAATTTGTAACGAGGTAAATTTTCCTCCTTCTCAGCAGATGGTGATAATGGTCCCCTTTGTTTCACGCTGTTTTCCTCTCGAATCTCGGCTGTTGACTTTCTCAGTCAGTCCGTGTTCCCCAATTCCCTTCTTCACACCCACCCTCTTCAACTCTCCCTCATCGGCCCTTCCCGACCCTTTCGTTTCCGACCCGAGAGTTGGGGAGGAGTGGGGCCCTCAGCCACACCTTCAATAATTAGGATTAAACCCAGTTAAATTGAACAAGATCATTCGCCCCAACTTTCTCTCCACTCACTCAATCTCAACTTTTATTCGTCGGGGCTCAGTCATCATCTTCAAGCTTTAAAACGGAGGGGACATCTTTTTTCAGAAAGGTAGCAATTATCAAACACGCATTGTTGGAATTGACGAGTCCTTTTTAACTCTTGGGATTTTAATTAGGAGTCTTGTCTATGTTTCGTTTTAAAATATCATTCCAATAAATTTTATTCCAATTTTCCAATTGGCTTGTATACAAATGCATGAAGGAGGGAAGAGCAGGAGTGACAAAGCAGGGTATATTAATATAAAGAGAAGGAAAAAAAGACCAAACAGAATTTTGGCTTGAATCACAGCCTATCTAATTAATGGATGTTTAATTTGGGGATACGTATCCGTAATCAGTTCATCTATTGATAGAAATTTATTCTTGGTTCACTTTTTATCAAAACTAAATTTTTGTTGTGTACTTAATTGTGGTTTGCAATATTACTAATATTACATATTAGTAAATATCTTAATTAAAAGAAAGTCTTAATTCTTGAGCTGAAGAAAACTTTTTTAATAACTCGATTGGCGTTATGCTTTTAATTAAAGATTTAAACAACATTATAATCTTTTTAAAAATCTAGATGTATAAAATAAAATTTTAAGTGGTTTTTCATGAGTATTAATACACTTTTGGGAATAAGCTGACGTGGGCTGTTTTTCTTGTGAGTCATTGATTGAAAGTTATGTCTCTTAGTCCATGTGTGTTCTTAGGGATGGCTTCGGGGTGCTGTGGGAGCAAGAAGCAGAAGCTGATGGCGGCCGACGCCCAGCGGCTCAACGGCAACGACCACCGAGGAGGGATGTCAAACGGAATTGCCAACGGTCATGATGGCCGGATCGTTTGCCCTGACATGGGCTTCTATTGCTTCGATGTCCTCTACAGGAACCTGTATAAGATGGAGCCGCCTGGGATGCCCAACTTCTCCAATGATGCATTGTACGGAGGAACTCTTTGACCTGGGTCAAGACCTCAAGGGTCACTAACATTCACGTCTATTCATTCCTTAGTCCCATCTTCGTGACGTGGAAGACTGGGAAAGACCGAGGCCTCCGAGGGTGCATGGGCACATTCAACGCTCTTCACCTTCACGATGGCCTAAGAGAATATGCCATCACAAGGTTTGAAATAACTAGGAGAGTTATTTTTCAAATAAATGATTATTTAATCTCGTTAAACAATTTATGTTAGTGTAGTTATTGTAGAGGTACAGAAGCTTTGCAATTGAGTAATTAATGATAATGAAATTTTTCATTGTTTAACAGTGCTTTCAAGGACTCACGATTTTCGCCAATCAAGAAAGAGGAAGTTTCGAAACTCTACGTTTCTGTTTCACTTCTTCGTCATTTCGAAGATGGAACGAATTACTTAGACTGGGAAGTCGGTATCCACGGTATCAGGATTGAGTTCTTTTCTGAGAGGGGAATGAAGCGAACAGCAACTTATCTTCCCGAAGTCGCTCCAGAACAAGGTATTAACTATATACTATTTAAACTCATTTACCTAATCATAAATAACTTTTCTTTTTATTATGTAATGAAGTAATGTTAATATTTTGGGGCTTATTTAAATTATTCATATTTTATTTAAGGTTGGAATCAGACTCAGACGATTGACTCGTTGCTTCGGAAAGGTGGTTTCAGGGCTGGAATCACAGACGAGGTTCGTCATGGGATCAAACTGACTCGTTACCAGTCAGAGAAAATCTCTGTCTCGTATGCTGACTACATTCAATTCACCCAAGAAGGTGGGGCCTTTTAATTAGCCATCTTTCATCCGTCAATGAGTCTCAAGAAAGACAATAGGAAATTGGTCATTTAAGCTATCAAAGCCATTAAAATTGTATTGTTTATGATCATTATCTCCCAAAATAATGTAAAAAAACAGACAAATTGTTTTTTTTTATTTCTTTCATGAAGAATGAGATATCTCGGCAGGTTCTAAAATGCTGTTTGAATTCAAATCACCGAAAATATTTAACCCAATTCAATCAAGCTCTAAATATTTAAAAATTTCTGTGTAAAAAATGCAGCGGCTCTGGTTTATGGTGTCTGGTCTGTAATGGGCTCTTTAGTTGTAAGTTTGCATGAATAAATTATTTATTATTTTAAATAAAATCAATTTACTTCGTTATTTGTTTGGATGTAAATAACGTACACTTTAAATATATAATTAAATAAATTCCATTCATATCTCAATAATGATAAAAAGGGGTTTGGAAATAATTATTGTTTCAAGTCAAATTACAAAGGACGAAGGAGAAACTCGTGATCCAATGATAAATGACTGTTAGGGATTTAATGCATTTTACATTTAGAACATGAAAAATGAGAATCCAATGGGTACTTGAGTAAGAATGTCTTATTGTATTTAATTTCCTCAACGTTCGATACAATAATCTTTCATACACAAAGGAGTTGACGATTCATTTCAGCGAAACGTGTTTAAAATGTACTTTATTGAAATAAGGATGTGGGATTTTACGGATTTCAGAGATTGCAATTAAAATTGGACGATGAACTCCAAGCTAAACAACTATTTTTAACATCTTGTAATTGAAGAAATTGTTTAAATTGAAATCGACGTTTAATTTTAATGTAAATAAATACATTAATTATTCGCATACGTTCTAATCTTGTAATAAATAACGGTATTGTTCCATTTAACAACTGAATGGTTCAATGACAAAAAACATTTACTACTGAAGACTTTTCTTTATTTGGCATATTTTACTCTTATTAGTCGTCACATTTTGCGATAAATTATTTAAAAAGCTTACTAAAACATTTTAATTTTCAATAAATAGATAGTTATACCAATAGGATGTCTACAGGATAGTATATCTTACGATTTTACTTAAAATAATCAAAAAATGAAGATTCTTTCTCCTTGTCAATTTTAAGATTATATTTTCCACTCAAGAAACTATCTATATTTGGCATAAGCACATCTTCAACACAATTTTTTTCAAAATGACCTAACCCGGCTGCGAAGAAGAAGTTTAATAAGACAAGGAATCCAAGTTGTCCTTTCATATCTTTTAAAATGTCAAAAGCGTATTTTGCAACTTTCATCGGATTTCTCCTTATGTTTGGTAAATTGTAATTTTGAACAGCAGTCAAGGTCTACAGAAGTCAAATCGTTAAAACCACCCAAATAACTAACAACTAATACATTTCTTATTTATAAATTCATAATGATTTTCACCGGAAAAGACGTGAAGATCGAAAGGAAAATTGGATATCCAACAGTAGTTATGACTTGAGTTCCCCCGAGCCACATTTGGTCACACATTCGACAAGTTGGAAGGATCCTGTGCTTTTCTTCAGCTTTATCACTCACTCTCGTCATTTTATCAACCATCTGAAATACCATAAGATTGAATACAATTTGATCATGCTGCATATTGAATCACAAGTTAGAATAGAAAAATTCTAAAATATTTACAATATTTAATTAATGTTACATGATCACGAAATTTAAAAAAATTCTATCTTACATTTATGTGAAATCCAATTGATGACATCGCCGGAATAACCAGTGTAACTGCATAAGAAGCTAATCTCGCATATTCTCCCAATACCAAGGATGTCCGAAAATGCCGGAGTATCAAGAAGCTTGAGACCATGGAAGGTAAAGCTAATGTAGGAATTCCGTAAACAAAAGGCCACCTAAACATTAAGATACAATTAAATAAGTTAATAAAATATTTATAAATTGTTATGAATTGTTAAATTTAACTAATTAATGCATGAATCCTTACACTTCTTGTCTATTTTTCCAAACCATAGCAAGTTGATATAAGCTTGTCAACCGCCCAGTTCCACCAATTCGCTCAACAACCTGTTTAGTCTTCACCTTTGTCACTTCGCTTGACATCGGTTCACGTTGGCTCTTGAAATCGCTTCGCGTAATTATCTCATTCACACCGCTCATGGTCAAAGCTTAATCTTTATTTTACTCCCTTTAAAACTCACTCTTCCAAATAAACAATATCAAATAAACAACAAATCGAGTTTATAACCCGAAACTCTTAACTGTCTTAACTTAAAATTATTTCTTCAATGCTTTAACCAATAACTCAAACCCTCAAACTACATAGTCAATTGACAATTATCCATTGACTAAAGAGAAAGTTAAGAAAGTTATAAAATAACCGATTAGTTTTTAAAAATAAAAGAATTAAATTGACTCTGGATCGACCTATCTCTTTTAGTTTAGACCAGCGCTCAGTCTCAAAATTGCATTATTTTGTATTAAATGTGGGCTGTTTAAAAAGTGCGGATTTTGTGTCACGTGGGGTCGTAGCAGGGAATGTGTCTGTGGGTGCCGGAGAGGTGCAGGGAAAAGGGGCTTGTCTAGTTCTGCTGCCATTGCAACTCCCTGGTTTCCACCAAGAGGAAGTGGGGGGAATGGAATGAACCTAAGAGACCTGCCAAACCCACTGACAACACTTTGACAATTCTTCTCCCGCCCCGCCCGCCGACCTCGACCATCCTGACACCCAAATTCCCCTCCGACAATTCCGGTCAAATCCCCCTGTTCTCCTTTCAAACTTGTGTAGCGTTCAGAAAGAGTGATTGAACGATTTGAACTCCTCGCGGCCGCTGGTAAGTTCAACATCCTACTTTAAATGTTTATTTATCTTTTTAACCATCCATAGGAGTGTCATATCATCTCAGAGCATCGCAACTTTGCAAATCCAAGTCTCTTTAACATTACAGAGACGTTAACCTACATTCCTTATATAGATCTCTTTTCTCTTATTTTCTTGTCCATAGATGGAAATTATTTGGAAGGTTCGCTCATCGTCACCTTTCTCAAGTTTGTCACCGTCATGTGAGTCAGGGTTTATTTAAGTAGTTTATTTAAGTCTTGTTGTTTGACTAACTAGATTTGTGCATTTAACGAGTTTGTGTGTTGGGATTGTTAAACAATTTATTTCCTGCCACGCACGATTGGAATTTAAAATCCCTGAGGTTCAAGTGAATTTGGGTCATCATCTGTGGCTGAGTAAGGTTAGAAATAATTGTAAGAACCGTTTGGTCTTTCATCAAATTCATGTTTGTCGAAAAAAATGTTTTCGCTTCTCTTTTTTGTTTTCCAAACTTGTATTTTTTAATTACAATGAAGATAGCAATGTTGATTTTATTTATATTGAGTTATTATTTTCAAATACTCTAATTTTTATATAGCTGAAATTGGCGAGGCGAGACTCTTATATAAATATAAATTAAAATATAGTTAATGTTTGAATTTATTTCTCTATTAAATATTACAAAATAGCGCTCTTAATATTGCTTTCCACTGAGAACATTCTTATTTGAAATGTTTTAGCAAATATCGATTAATTTTCTTTTGGAATGAAGAGACGAAATGCGCGACGAGATTAGAGGCAAGTGCACATCTTCATTTAGTTTCATGTGTTTGTGAAACCAGATCGTGTATCTCTGTTTAATCAATCTCTGTGTGCTAAAAGGGAGAGTTTTTTCAAAGCAAAGAATCCATGTTCTTCGTCGGGATGAATGAGCAGCGAGATGAGATAACTGATTGTTCTGTGTGTGGAGGAGAGATAAAGAGGAATTCAAATATTGCACAATGCGACTATTTGCACAATCTACTCGACCGAGCTCATCTTCATATATTCTTCACCATAGCTCGGTTCATCATTTGAGGAATTTGAGAAGAAGAAAGTGAGTAAATAGGAGCGGATGTGGTTCATCCATAATGCGCGTCCTCCCTTACAACTTGCTAATGATAGATGAAGGGAGTGAGTAATGATCATTAAGGAGGCGTAATTAGGATGATTACTCTCCGCACTAGTTCCCTTTTTCACTCGTATTGATCTCATGCAGTCTAAAGCAAATTATTTCCTTATACTTTAGAATATACAACTTTGCACTTACATTTGGACAGGATTAATTTTGGCTCCCTTTGTTTCTTTCATTACTCTTTACTTAACTCGAGACCATTTTGTTTTGCTGAATAAAATTGCGATTTATTCCTAAATGTCAAATAAATTTAACGAGGGCCATAAATATTCCAAATGAATGCATTAATTTAATATTTAGAGCTTTTTATCAAAAGGCTTTTAACTCTCCCGATCTCGGTGGCTATGCTTCAATTCAACGTTTCCATTCCAAAATTGGAAACATTACGTAAAGTGCGATGAAAATGATGGGGTTTATTAGATTATTACATTATTAGGCATAAACAAGGACCATAGGCAGTACTAAATAAGGTATAACTGGGCATAACTAAATATTACTAAATGGGTATTTATGAAATGTATACATTTCTGTTTGAATAGTTAGAAGGGGAAATTATTTAGTTCACCCACACGTCAAATTTATGGTTGCATTGATGTGGGAAGTGACGGAAATGGAATGAGAAAGGGAATTTTATTTGAGCCTTTGATTCGTGTTGGTGTGATTAAAATTCGTATCATGAATTGATTTACTCCATTGCATTGAGTCAAAATTGGTTGGAAGGCTGAGGTTTGACTCAAGTGCTCCTCTGAGCTGCCCTTTCAATTCCATATTCTCTAAAGAGTGTTGAGGCGGAGAAAAGCGATGCTCAACTTGGACTAAGCCATAACTATTTGCCAAAAAAATGTTCTTCAGAGAATTATTAAAGCGGTCTCCCGCTTTTACGTTCGCGAACAGCCTGAGCATCGAAGGAAATAAACATTTCAAAGGAAAGAAAATGTGCACTCTGCCTCTTAAGCCTTCGTACCTTAGAACTTCTCAATGATATAATGCCGAATTTTCTTCGTCGTACTTTTCACTAGACCAAAATACAATGTAATTCTATATTCCAGTGTTCACACTATTCGCTATAGGCTCGTTCATGTGTTTTTCATAAATGAGGGACTTCTTTGTGGAAAGTTTAAAGAATAAAGTTTTGGATTAAGTTGCGTATGATCAAAAGAAAGGAAGGATGGTTGGAAAATTAAAAATTAATATAATGGGAAGAAAAATGATGTAATGGGACGACGGTTTCTTTGTTGCAGGGAGAGTCTCTGGAGAAATTAGTTGCGGTTCGTCAGAGTGGAGGATTTGGAGCCCAAGCGCTCAGTCAAACCCCAATTTTTTCCCTGTGAGGACATTTTGAATTCTAACGGCTTCAAAATTACGAGATCTTTGGAAATTAAAATGCCTGTGCGGAAGCAAGGTAAATACGCCTTTCACCATCTGTTCTTAATTTAAAACATTCCTTACAAGCTAAATTTAAATATTTTAATATTTTCACGTTCCTGTAAATTGTAATTTAGAAAAATGAATATTCCAAATGTATTATTATGTTAATTAAATACTGTTATAATACTCCAATATTACACTGTATATTGTTAAATCATAAATAAATAGAAAGTTACATGATATTAGCAACTCTTTGTATGTAGAATTGAAAGTCCTTTTTTACAATAAGAAATATAGGAGTTTATTTTGTAAAGAGTTGCATATTGTATATAGTATTTATTATGGTGTGATAAGAGAAAGATGTAAATTTGCTTCATGACGTTGAATATCTATTTCAGAGGCTCACAGGGCGTTGGAACTCCTTGAGGATTACCACTCCAAGCTCACGAGACCTCAAGACAAGCAATTGAGACTCGCCATCGAGCGGGTCATCCGGATATTCAAGTCCAGGCTTTTCCAAGCACTTCTCGGTCAGAATCCGAATTCTTTACATTCTTCCCCACTCTAATTGCCAATTGAGGTTTCCCCAATTTCCCACTCACGTACTCTGAGAAGAAAAACACTCAGAAGTTCATTCCTTCTCTAAACATGTCTTCACTGAACTCTACTCGACGCGCTTGCCGAATCCTGGATTGCAGGAATTCTCTCTTTTCCTTCAAAATGTTTTTTGTTCAAGTCTCAGGAAGAACTCAACGGATCCCAAAACTTTGTTCGAATGAAAATTACACGTTTAGATACCATTTCGCGTAGTACTTATATTTTTTAATGTAAATTCTATTTAGATCAGACAATTTTAAAGTTTACTTTTGTTCAAACCAGTATAACTAAACATTGCTGAGCCATTCCAAAATTTTGCGTTCAGAAATTGTAAAATGTTCTAGACGAATTTTGCAATCTGGTTCTAATTGTTTTAACTGTATAGGGTCCGATGGTTTTAAAATAACTGGAAGGCCAGGAATGCTTACGATTATACACACATATCTCAATGAGTATTAACAAGCTTTTTACAAATTTTACTGCCCCATGGGTGGTACTTCCTATCCTTTCAACTTTATAAAATCTCGAAATATTTTAGTTTTGGATTTTTACAAATTGAAAAGCATCAATTATTTTGCCAATTTCGATCTTATGTAAAACTAAATTTTGGACAAATACAGAAAATCCCAGAAGTCCATTAGTTATATTTAATGAGTTATGTCGCATTAAGTACCCCTGCGTACGATCGTAAGCATGTTTGGCCTTTATACGGCTAATGGCTCTTTTGATGGGATGTTTGTTGAGTATAAAAACATCCAAAATATGAAACATGACTCCTGGAATATTGGCTATATTGTGATCATATTGGCAGTATGATCCCTTTGGTTATTTTATTCACTTTAATTCCCCATCAATTTAACGACACTATAAATTATGTTTAAAAAAATGATTGACAAATCAGGGGAGAAGCGAGTCCATTAGAAATGTGCCTACTAGGACAGTTTTCCGGAGCTGACAGTCATAAAAGTTGACACGGGATTCAAAGGGAATCATGAAATGAAAGGGGAAGTTATCATAGCTTATTTTTTAAAGTTGACAGCCCAAAGGAACGGATTGAGCAAAGGGGCCATAAAGGCAGAAAAGCTCATAAAAAGAAAACATGTTCATGTCGGTTCTTCTCTGGCGGCTCAGGAATCTCCTATGTAGATGAACATGTAAAATAAAGTAAAATGAACAAGCCAATTTAAGGGTCGTAATGAAACGGGAAGAGCTTCTCCTTTTCCTCGTTTAGTGTTCTTTGGACGAAACGGGTGAATTTTAATTTCACGTTTCTTGTTCATTCTTCTTAAGGAAAGAAAGAGTAGTCGAGAGTGGATAATGGTAATTTGAGTCATGTTGTCGAAATGTCGATGTCGTAATGAGTAATGCCATTGTAACGTATAATAATGCATGGTGATGTTGAACGCAGACATTCAAGAGTTCTACGAACTGACGTTGTTGGACGACAGCAAGTCGGTTCAAGAGAAGACCGTGGAGACGATTCGGATTGCGACGAAGTGGGAGGGATCCGAGTCTGGCATCACGCTCCTCAATAACCCACCACAGGTTATCTTCTTACATCCTTTATATCAATTCTATTTATTACGTTCCATTTGGGTATATGCTCCTCGAAATTAAAGAGAAATAAGGAAAAAGATTCTTTTGAGCCAGATCATATAATATATTTATTTATTTCATAGCCGCTAATAATATTACTACCAGGATTTTGTTACAAGACTTCTTTGTTGGTGTTATAGAATCTACTTTATGTTATAGAATGGATCTTTTTGGTATAAGGATGAGTCAAATAAGAGAATTGGAGAATACATAGAATATAGAAGAAAATACATAAGAATATAGAATAAAGAAGAAGAGAGATGCTTATTAGCCGATATGCATAATCTAGCCGAGTTTTGAAATCTTGGCTTGGGAGAATGGTCGGATGTGAACTGGGACATGGTATAAAAGGGAGAGAAGCCCGGGACGTTCCCTGAGATCCAAACAGAGATTTATTGGAGAACTTCCCCGTGTGCCCCGTTAAGAAGTTTGAACCCGTGGACTTGGGTTAGGTCGTTCTTGGCCCACTTCTATAAATATCAGTGTAGTTTTTGGGTGTTATTCGGTGGGACAAGTGCTCAGTTCAGGGTAGACGCGATGATCGACTGGGTCTCGATCGTTCGCCACTCTGGCCAGAGATTCTCCTCCTACGTCAACTCCGTCCCGACCGTGAGGAACAAAAGGCGGAAGCGCGAGAGGGAGGAACAGCGTTTGGCTCTCAAGAATTTGGTCGCCAACAGATTTTCCGCCTCGACCGACGACTTGCCCGGTCCGCCTGTCCGCTTCCCGTCTCATACCTCACTTCCGGCAGCTTTATCTGTTCGCTTTCACTTGATTCACTTTTCTTTTTAAAGCCTTTTCTTAAGTTCAAACCTTCAGACCGGTTATTGACGGGCCTGAGGAACAGAATTATTTTCAATGAGGGGAATTTATAAAACTTTTTCAAGCTTTCGGGGATCGTAAAGTTGTGCTTTAAAGAGGGAGAAGTCAAAACTTTTGAAATGATTTTATAAGTTTAGTTGAGAGACTTGATTTTATAAGTTCTGGGAGAGGCTTGTTTAATAGCATTTGCAACCTCAACTCCTTCATAAATTACCTCTTCACTTCCAGATAGACTTCTGCTAAGATCGTAAAACTTAAACTTACAAACACGGTTAAAGTCATCATATAAACATTTTTAATTTAAAACACATTAAAGTCTGAGAGGAAGTTAATAGAATTATCCTAAATTATTTCGCAAATAAATCCATTATTACTTACAATAAACAAGAAGGAATGAGAAAATTATTTGAACAATTCTATTTTTATCTAAATAATTAATTTTCTCTCAAGAGCTTTTCTTCACATAGGCCATAGACAGACTATTTATTCAAATCAGGAGTTCATGGGTGACAGAGCGACTGAATTTATTTTTATAAGAAGTCTTTGAATCCTTTAAATTCCTTTTTTATAGATATTCGTAATATCGTATTTAAATAGACGGCTCAAAAGATTTCCCGAGATTTTGTGAAATGATGAGTGCGAATGAGAGAATAAGAATTTGATGAGTGTAAATGTCTCAATTTGAATTTCCATTTCCAGAAGGCATATGTTGATGAGGGGGATCACAAAGCTATGGAAGACGTCGTAGCGCCGCAGCGATCTCCATTCATCAATGCGAGTCAAGCCGGGCAACAGCAGACGACCACAACGAACGGGAAGAGTCCGAAGGTAATTCGACCCTGAACAAATCCCACCGAACAACTCCATATTACTTTCCCCTCTGCTCAACTTCGATCTTGAGGATTTCTAGAGGTTGTTCACGAGAAATTCTGCTGGCGCTCCGCCATGAGGGCCCGCGTCCAAAGTGAGACACATGAGTGTAAATGACTCCATTTCGACATCAACCCCACTTTATCAATACTTTCCTTGCAATCAATCGGTCTCTTAAGTGGGCTGCATGAAGAATAATGGAGGGAACTTGGGAAGTTAAAGGTCTTTTTCTTTGAGTCGTTCTTTCTGGGTATTTTTATGCTCCGTTGGAGATTGTCCAATGCCCCACCCGTCTTCTCCATCAATCACCCCCGATCGTCTCCTCACCCTCAATTACTTTCCCGGAGGAAAAGGTAAACATTTAGGACGAAAATAGCCACTCAATTTACCCTAAAATCCTTTGCCTTATGAAATTCATAGTATGAATGGAACCTTTTAATGCAGCGTCTATTTGACTTGGCAATTTACTGGGAATTGATTTGGGCGTAAGATATACCAAGGTTCTTTGCATTGTTCCTCCGATTGGATCAACCACTTGATAAAAATTGGAAATTGATACTCAACCAATAGTTTTATTATTGGTTTTATTACATTTTAGTTTGTTAAACATTTCCCCTTGTTACTTGCAAAAGTATAAAAGTGTATGTTTTAAGAAACGTTAATGGATCTTTTCGAGTCTTACGAAATAACATTTAATTGTTCTGAATCGTTACAAAAAGAAATTCGACCTTCAAGTTCTCATTAATTAATATTGTGTTTATTTAGCTTTGAGTCAATAGTAAAACATGTAGTTTTCTGTTTTGTTGTATGGTGTTTGGTCGTTTACTTAAGTGTTGTTTCGTGGCGTGTCAAGTTGAGATAGTTGTTAAGCTGAATGACAATGTGAATTTCCCCTTGTCATAGAGGAGTTTCTGAAGGAAAAAACTACGCCTCGTCATTGTTTACCAACTTAGTCGAAAAGACTCGAAAAGAGTGTTTTTATCCCAAACGAAGTAATCCTCTAATTTAAATATACATAAATAATATTAGTTTTATTGATCCCTGACTTTTACTTACTTAAATTACTTGCTCGGGTCGAGAAAACGTTCCTTGAGGCGTAGATTGAATTTCAATGGAAAATGTCTAGGGTGTGTAGTTAAATTAAACGGGTTGTCGGAGTAAGTCGGAGTATTCCGCAAGAGGAATGAGTTTAAGTTTTGTTTTTCCTGTTGAATCCATTGGAGCTCATGCATTTGTAATTAAATTATGCAAGGAGGGGGATAATCAATTGAGGTGTATTGATCCTCGACTTGTCTCCTCTTCCTGTCCAGTTCATCAGTTCCTCTTGGGAGTTCCTCTTGAGAGGGAGGGAGCCAAGGAGTTGACAATGTGGTGGGAGCTGTGAAGGAGGAAGCAGGAGCACACGCCGCTTCCTCCCTTCACCCTATGTGTTCCACGTGTTGGAGGAGTTGGAAGGGACAGAGAGCCCCTTGTTGGGATAAGAAGAAGAAAACAGTGAGGTTCGCGAAGAAAGTCGACGTTTACTCAATTTCGGTCGTGTACTTGGCGGATCTCTTTGAGGTTCAAGAGAGTTAAATCATCATATTTAACGCATATTTATCATATAACCATATGTCATGTTTAGCTTTAATAATAAGATAATAATATAATTTTATTAAATTAATTATAGTGGTTTTTCACTATAATATGGGGTTTCATCAATTATTGTGTTTATTATTCATCATGTGTATTTAATGTGAAGACTCAAAAGGGTTTTAAGTTGGCATTAATAATAGTATATAATTATTATTTTGATTATTGTTAGGATTTAATCTCATTGGATTCAACTAGTATTTATAAGTTATTAAAATGTTAATAATTTGATACTTAATAATTAAATAGAATGTGAAGAATTCGAGTGGAGGAGACTGGAGATTTGACATCGAAGGAGGCGGCGGCGGCGGCAATGCGTTTTCGCCGTACCAAGAGACGAAGCCCGTTGAGTTCCATGCCAATGGTGGGGGTGACGAATGGGTCTATGAGGAAATCATTCTTGAGAAGTCCTCGTCAGGCTTGGGCTTTTCGATCGCTGGAGGGACGGACACTCCGCATGTTGACGATGATCCAAGTATTTACATCACGAAGCTCATTGGGGGTAAACCATTGTTCTTTTAATTAGCGTTCATTTACGACTCCTTCTGACTTCCTTGTTGAACATTCCATTTATCAAGTCACGAAAGGCTCTAAGATTAAGACTTAATGACCAAAATGGTCAAAGCCAAATTTACCCTATTTTACAATAATGTTAAAAATACCAAATGGAAAGTTAAATTTTTATTTTTACAAGATATTGTTAAGTATAAAGATTTACAGATTTTTTGATGATTTTTAAATTGGTTTTTTAAAGAATTATTTAATCAATTTAAAAATTGAATTAAAGAGAAAATGAGAAATTGGTTCATTTCTTCTCTGGGATATTGTAGATATTTCACGGTGTTAAGTTTCCGTTTTTCAATAGCACGGATCGATATTCATTGTAAGGAGAATTAGGTCGCATAGTACTGCTTCTAAGCTCTTTCGACAAATTTATTGATTAGGCAGGTGAAAAGGGGAAGTTGGGAGGTAATGAGGTTTTAAAACAGAATCTCTGGACCTTTTCTTCGTGCTCCACATACATGAGGAGAATTGAATTTCCGTGAGCAAGTTAAGATAATGAATTGTATTGCAGGAGGTGCGGCTGCGATGGACGGGCGTCTCCGCATAGGAGATGTCATCATGAGAGTGAACAACACGGGGGTCGTCGACGTTCCCCATGCGACGGCAGTCGATGCTCTCAAGAGGGCCGGAAATACAGTCCGTTTGGTAAGGAACCTCACCGCCCTCATTCACGACATAACCAACTCAAACTAACCTACTGGAACGGAGACACTCGATTCTTCCTATAATTCCATTTAATACCTTTCACATCCGCTCCTTTCACACCACTCTCATGGACATTGTTCAAAATGATTAAACTTTTCCTCTCCACGGATTCTTTACACTTGTATAAAACTCAATGTTGGTCCAATTGGTCCTTGTTTCCTATAATATTTTATCATTTAATCAATATTAATTGTATCTATTGCATAATTAATATTGATTTGACGTTTTTATGATGTTGTTCATTAATGGACCTTTTTAATAAAATAGATTTCATAATAAGATTTCGTGAAATCTATTTTAATCTAAATCTATCTTGCATTGAGAAATTCCATGAGGATTTATAAATTCATGCGGTGATTAAATTTCTAAATTGATGTTTGATGTTTCTTTTTATTTTAGTATGTGAGGAGGAGAGGAGGAAATTGTTTGGGTCCGCGGTGTTTGGAACTTGAGCTGCTGAAGGGGAACAAAGGGCTTGGATTCTCCATTGCAGGAGGAATCGGAAATCAGCACATTCCTGGAGATAATGGCATTTACATTACAAAAATTTCGGAGGGCGGTGCATCCTATGCGGATGGAAGACTCGCTGTTGGAGATAAACTCGTAGCTGTTCGAAACACTCCGGTATTTCATCTTATATATTCATATCATTATTTTCCTTGTTGGTCCAATTAAGTGCTGATATCAATATTAAATAACATCTCTTTCATTGATTATGAATTTAGTAACTCTTACTATTTTTCCGCTCTTCATAATTTTTTAATATAATAAAAAAAGACAATTTGCATTAAATTATATAGTTAGTTCCCATTTAAAGTATGAATTTTAAATTTGTCTGTTCTATCCAAAGACTGGTGAGAAGAATTTAGAGAACGTGACTCACGAAGAAGCCGTGGCAACTTTAAAAGCTACTGAGAACCGTGTGATCCTCCTTGTGCAGAAACCCGATCCTCTATTGGTTCCTTCGTCGCCCGTGGCAACTCCGATATTCGAGGCGAGGACGCCGCCACCGCCGACGTCTATTCCAATCTCCTCATACGAACCTCCCAAGTCCCCCATTGTGAAACAGGAAAGGGTCGTGGAATTGGAAGATTCAATTCCGACTCCCGTGTCAAGTCGAGGACGATCTTCCATGATGGAATCCAATGAGGAGGAGCGAAGGACCGTGACGCTGTCCAAAGGCCAAAGCGGCCTTGGATTCAACATTGTCGGGGGCGAAGATTCAGAGGGGATTTTCATTTCCTTCATTTTGGCCGGTGGGCCGGCGGATGCTTCTGGACGATTGAAAAGAGGAGATCAGGTCTTGTCGGTCAATGGGGTTGACATCACTTATGCGAACCACGAAGAGGCAGCTCATGCTCTCAAGAATGCTGGGCAAAATGTGACGCTCGTGGTGGAACATCGATCTGAAGAGTATAATCGGTTCGAGGCCAAGATCCAGGATATGAAGCAGAATGTTCTCTCGGGGAGTTTGATGAGGACGAGTCAGAAGAGGACGTTGTTCGTTCGAGCGCTCAACGACTTTGATCCAACGAAGGATGATAATTTGCCATCGAGGGGACTCCTATTCAAATTCGGTGACATTCTCCATGTCACCAATGCTTGTGACGACGAGTGGTGGCAGGTAAAGTCGGATTTTTAAATTATTATTCTTTTTATTATTATTTAAAAAAGTGATTATTCAAGTAGCTTCAGTTGTTTTCTCCAGGAATAATTTTAATTTAAGTTCATGAAGAATTTAATTGTTAAATTGGGAGTTTATTTTAATTTGATTGGTTTTTAAAGGCTAAACGAATTTTGTCATCTGGACAAGAAGAAGGCTTGGGCATCATTCCATCGAAGAAGCGGTGGGAGAGAAAGCAGAAGGCCAGGGATAGATCAGTCAAATTCCAAGGGAAATCTCCTACTCAGGAAAATAAGGTTTATGATTATTACTGGGAATCATTAATCTATTAGTTTTAGTTGATAATTATTTCATTATTTGATAATTATTATTTAAATCCTTTTGCAGATGTCAACTCTTGAGCGGAAAAAGAAAAATTTCTCATTCACGAGAAAGTTTCCCTTCATGAAGAGTCGAGAGAACATTGACGATGCTTCTGAAGGAGAACGTAATTGAACTTTATTAACTTATTTAATTGATACGTTTAGAATAATTGACGTTAATTATATAGTTTTAAAATAGATTATTATTTTAAAAACATTATTTTATATTATGTAACTCAATTCGAGAGACATTTATATTTTCTCCCGTGTTTATTCTTTGAGTAATCGTTAAGATTTTGCCTTTTTTGAATTTTGAAAAGCATTTTAATTTGCCCCTCGAAATTTAGAAACGATTCAAGGCGGAGACGGAGACACAAGTAGCATTCGTAAGAAAACCCTCATTTTTATGTTTCTCCCTTCGCACTCTGCTTTCTTAGAGGAAACTTTTCTTTGTCCAACCATTGGATTTTCCCCTCACACTTTCTCGCACTCTGTCTCTTTCTCTCCCCTTTTCGTTTCCTTCTCGAGTCCAAGACGAATCAATGTGATTTAAATAGGAATGGTGGTAATCGATACTTACTCGACACTTTTAATTTAGTTGATCTTTTAGTTGTTCTTTTAGTTTTTCTTTAGAAGTAGTCGTACGATTATGTCTATCTGTATGTACTATTCTGGCACAATCAATGTCTTGGGTGTGTTGACTAATGAAGAATACTTCTCTCTTTCTCTCTCTTGCTTTCCTCTTCAATGGAATAGCGTACATGGTTTACATGCAGGATGATAGATTAGACTACGGTAATTGTTATTACTCTATTACCTTTCACTATTTACTACTTATTATTGTATTACCTTTTACTTAAATGAACGATCAATGTAAATATTGTCTTTCACGCCCTATTTAATCTCTTGTATATACATATTATAAAGAATCTTTTTGGCAATTTCTCTCTCTTGAATGACGGGTTGATTGGGGAGATTAACTTGGGTTTTTCTGGACAATTAGCTGAAGACGCAGTCTTGACCTATGAGGGAATTCAACAGACGTCGATCAACTACGCCAGACCGGTTATTATCTTAGGCCCAATGAAGGATCGAATCAATGATGATTTGATCTCGGAATTCCCTGACAAGTTTGGATCTTGTGTCCCGCGTAAGTTTTTGTAGAAACATTTTAATATTAAATAAAATGATAATTTTTCTAGTTTGATTTTCAATCGAATAATTTAATTGGTTTAATATTTAATTTAATCTAATTGAATGACAGATACGACACGTCCGAGGCGCGAGTATGAAGTCGATGGACGCGACTATCACTTTGTCTCGTCGAGAGAGCAGATGGAGCGAGACATTCAAAGTCACCTTTTCATCGAGGCTGGCCAGTACAATGATAATTTGTATGGAACGTCGCTTGCTGCGGTCAAAGATGTTGCAGACAAGGTCTTTTATTGATATTTTTGAGGCTCAATTTTTAACTTTGATCTTAACTACAATTTTGGATGCTCAATAAATGGGATTTTGTAAATGTCATTAATATTCATGAGTTTTTTTTAAAAATTACATTACAGGGGAAACATTGTATCTTGGACGTGAGTGGGAATGCAATTAAGAGGCTCCAGGCGGCATTGCTTTATCCCATTGCTATTTTCATTCGTCCTAAGTCGGTCGAGTGGATCATGTAAGTCGAGCTTCAATCTCTTATCAATCTATTATTAAATTATCGAATTTAATCGCTCACATCATCTTAATTTCTTTGGATCATTCCAGGGAAATGAATAAAAGAACGACGGAAGAACAAGCACGAAAGACATTTGAGAGGGCCCAGAAAACCGAGCAGGAGTTTGGAGAATATTTCACAGGTTAGAAACATTTAAAATTATGTAAATCATAATTAAGCCTTGATTATTTAATATTTCTAATTAATCATAATTAATATTAGTTTCTTTTGTAAATGAGGATGATGATTTGAGTTATTATATTTTAGGGATACTTGAAGGGGAAACACCTGAGGAAATCTACGAGAAAGTGAAATGGTTGATTGGAGAGCAGAAAGGTCCAACAATTTGGATTCCTTCAAAGGAGAAAATCTGAAATTCATTTCCGATGCGAGAGACGTAGGATGAAGAACCTCTTATTCTCTATCTTGACTAGCTTCTTATTCTCACTTAAGCATATAAAGGTACAGGCTCGTTTAGTCGTTGCTCGCCTCGTTAGATTTCATTCTTTCCCATTACGTTACAATTTATTATCAATCTATTTTACAACAATGATAATAAGGAAATTAGGAGAAAATCACATTACGTACTTATAGCAAAAAACTTTTCATGTAGTCAGAAAAGATACAAAGAACTTCGTGAATTTCGATTCACATAAATATTTTAATCTTTACAATTATGTTTTATATTTTTACTTTTCAAGGAACTCGTCCTGATTTCTCATTTTTCTTACAGGGAATTAATTTATTCAAATACCTAATTAGACAATTTAATCAAGCTATTTCCTACTACTGACTATAATTTACAATTCAAACGATTTATTTTAATTTGTAATAAAATGATTTTAATTCATTCTTTTTTAATAATTTGGCAATAATACATTTAAGTAATAATTGTTAATCTTAAAAAACTGGAGAGATTTAAAAAACAATTGAAGGTCGTGGAACTTGCATGTCGTTTTAAGAAAAGAAAGGGAAATTTTAAATGATTGAAAGTGAAGAACCTGTAGCGTGCTTACAAAACATTACCAATAAACCTATAAACTTAATTAGATGATAATTAGCGAGACACGAAAAGGGCAACTCGTCTTTTATATTCATTTTAGACATATCGCTATATGGAAGTGTTAAAATTTAAAACAAAATTTTTAATTAACAATCAATTTATTTAATTTATTTAATTTATTTAATTGTGAAACAAGATGTTGACTTGCTTCTTTGAATTGTATGTGCTAAATTGAAGTAAATTAATAATTGGATTAATTTAAATTTCATAAATGATAATCATCTTCGTTATTTTATATGTTCATAAAGTGTACAGTCATTTTCCTTCAATTATTTGCAATTTTTAAAGAAAGTTTTGTTTCAACAAGGTTTTATTGCTAAACAAGATTTAAATGTGTGATGAGGTGAATGTTTAAATACCATTATTGCAGGAAACAGGAAACTGGAAATAATCTGTTTCAATTTTAGTAATTTATGTTTTTTTATTTTTAATTCTAATTCTTATTTCATACGATGTAAAGTAGTAGAAGTAAGGAATTGTTTTAGTCTAAGCATAATAAGCCTTTGGGCAATTGTGAATTTTAATTTGTTTTTAAATCAAGAGTTTTTTTTTAATATAAGAGAGAAGCTGGTTTTAAATGAACGTTGAAAAATATAATTCCAATCCAGAAGCTACAACAATGGAGAAATTTATGAATGCTGGTTCATGTCACTACTATTCGTTAATTAATTCATATATAATTTATTCATAATATAATAAATACAAGTGTACAATTTACAATAATAATTAAATGTTTTAAATGTAAACCACAGGAGAAAACTATTTAGACTGTTAAGGACTCCTATATGAAATGTTTTAAAAATAATAAATGAACAATAATGGAAACTGAATAGCACATTCACCATCGCACGTTGAGTGAGTGTCACCGAGTGTCGAAGCGAGGTTGTAATAAATCCAATATGCCCATACATATAATTATCAATTTTAAAAATGTTACATGTTTTAGACGACTTATGTGAAACAAACGTTCTCGAGCGTTGATATAAAATATGATTAATCATCGTTCAAAATTTGAGGATAATTAAACATTTAACTGTTGTAGGACGATCATTATGAATAAAATAATTTAAAAAATGTGAGAACCTTTTTTTTATTTAATTTTAAAATTCGTTGCGTTTAATTTTACATTTTTGGTTTATTCAAAGTAAACACTTTCACGAACATCACAATTTCACAATCATCTTGCAATAAGGTATTATTTAGTGATTAAAACCACTTAATTAACAATACACAGAATCGTTCACGTTTCACATAAACTACAGTCTAGGCTAGAATTCTAAAACTGACTATTAATTGATGCTAAAAGATTTCATTGTATTTGAATATTTACATTACATTGTTTACATTTTTATCGTATAATTATAACGTAAATTGAAATAAATATATTTACTAATTCTAATTAGTGATATTTAAATACAAGCATTCAGTAGTTTCACATTAAATGTTTAATATTACATGAATTTAAAGTTTTACAATTTTAAATAATGGCAAAGAACTAATTTTTTATTTTATCAAAAAAGCTTTATTTGTTATGAATAAGTACTTGTTCTGTTTAAACTTAAATTTAATTTGAGTAAATTGTCATCTAACATACTATTACGTCTTTTATAAACAGATTAAACTGTAACGAGTGAAGTATCATTAATTATCAACAGTAATGATCAATGGAATTTCCCTTATAAGCTTGTAGTGAAGAAATACATTAATTTGTATTCAAAATTTACTCATTAACATACATTTTAAGGATTTGAAAAATTATGGCTAATTCGATGTAGGATATTCCATTAATGACACTTGACAAATAAAGGCGTAAATTAATACCAGATTAAAATACTTTTTTTCACTTAAGAGCAGAATTCATTGGCTATATAGGAGTACCTAATGTTAACTCATGAAAGATGAGAGGAAATAGGAAGCGTATTATAGCACAAAATACAAAAAACACGTTTTAACTTTGTTGAATGGACATGACATGGACAAGGGGCATTAAATTGTTTCATTCGCAGGTCATATCAATAAGAGCCGCTGCAGCCGAGTCGCGATTGAAACCTTGAGCCTCGTACACCGACTTCACAACGTCTTCGTCCATGTTAGGAAACATTTCTTTTAGCTAAAATTGACACAAAATTACCAATTTAAAAATTTAAAAATATGAATCGATTTGCAAATTAAAATCTTACAAAATCAAATCAAACTCGCTAATGATTAATTGATATTAAATGTCTATTTTACCTGTTTAAACTCTTCTTCATTGAACGGGGGTCTTTGAGGTTCAACAGCGTCTGGAACAGCTTCAGTGACATTGGTGGAACTTTGGTAGACGAGCGGTTCCTTCCTATTGAGTGTGTTTGGTGCAGGGACATTATGTGGAATCACAACACCATGAGGAACATACGTGATCCCGGGCGTCGACTAAAGTTAAATTTATAAATGCTTTTATTAAACATTTTGTGCTTAATTCACGAGATTAGATTTTGTGATTGTACGAGCCATAGAAAAAAATTGTTTAATTTAATTAATTGAGTTTTCACCATGAAAGAGAAAACGAGGAGGATTTGGCCTTCTTTCCCATCTCCGTGCTTTCCGCTCAAGTTGTACCATTCCTCACTCGTTTCACCTTTAAAGATTTCCTCTGGGATTTGGATGTACGCGTGGGCGATGAGCTCGTCGACCGAGAACGAACATTCGTCGTAGATTTCTAAGTAGATTTGATGAATTCCGTGAGGAAGAAAGCTAAGGAGAAACCAAACCATTTTATCAAATTGCTACTTTAATTCATGTCATCACTCATAGAGGAAGAACATACTGCTGGACGAATTCCGATAGCCATCAATTCCTCCTGTCGATTGATAAAGGAAATAATAAAAATAAATATTCACCATTGGATCGTTTTATTCCAACGAGGATTCTTGGCTCCATTGACGTCAGTAGGAGTCTCATAGATATTATGGCCAATGTGAATTCTGACGTAAGGATCTACATTGGACGATAAAACCGTTTAATAAAATTTATTTAAATTGAATATTAAAATATTATTTAATTAGTTAGTTATTAATTATTTTATTAATTAGATCATTTTTGATTTATAAGAAAAGTAATAATTCAATATCAATTTCTATTCTAATTAATTTAATATATCTTCAGTCCTTATTTATTATTTTGTGTAATATCATCTTACCCATTCTTGTAAGCCCGTAGTTCTTCTGCAATTTAGCCTGTAAATTAATAAAAACATTTTATATAAAAATCTAACGCAGAACGATTCGAATTAATTAAAAGGAATTATTTCCTTGTACATACCTGCATTACAGAGATGAGGAGCCTCCCACGAATATTTGCGTTAGCTGAAGGCATCGGTGTGTGAAAGGCAGAAGCGTTCGGGACAAGATTCAATTGGTGATGTAAGGCAAACGCTGCTTGTTCGTCCATCTTCTCTTGGATTTGCTGCGGAGTCAAATTCGCATTTTGTTCTTCCATTCGGGCCCTCGAGTTCTCCATTCCGTCCACGCGAAGAAATTCTTGGGGGAGTTGACCAACAAAACATCGTCGTCTTCGATCAATATTCTTTGACGTTTCGGGATCCAAAGAAGTCGCCATTCTAAAAAAATATTTTATTATTATAAATTTCTCTTCCAATTTTATAGATTGGTTCAATGTGCGTTTATAATACCTTTTTAAAGTTTCTTGCTTTAATTTAAGATTAAGTTTTTCTGTTAAGAACCATTTTCAGGAAAATTGACAATTATTAAATTATTTGATACATTTTGTATCTAAAAAATATTAAAAATTGCTTATTCGCCTTTGTACTTACTTTACTCAAAAAGAATTTGAGGTATTGTGTAGAAAGATTTGGAAAATCTGTTTATGACACTTTATGAGTCACGTCACCTGAGAGGTTTACGAATGATTTAAATTAAACTTCATATTTTAATTTTGAATATATTGGAAAAATACAAAAGTCAAGATAAATAAATGAATAATACTCTAATGGGCTCCTTAATGGGAAAATGGGTCTACAGGATTGAGACCTTCCGATTTTCCTAATCTCTCCGTATTATGTGAATCACTCACTCTGTGGTTAATTGGGGAGGAGAATAGTTATATTGTATAATATTGTTTGTTATTTGGTCAGGTGGAGTTGGGAAATGAGATGCGCATCCTTTAAGCTACTTCAGCGCACATCTCAGCCAATTCTCACCTGCCGAACTTGATTAAGAAACGGCCGACTTCCGTGGATTTGGAGCATTTCCCAATCTATAGAAAATCAGATTAAAATCGTCTTCAAATGATCCAAATGCCTTTCTCAATCCCAATACGCTTTATTTATAATAAAGCTACCTTAATATATCAAATAGTTATTATGATAATTATCAATTGCCCACATCTTAAAGTTCCTTAGCCGAATGCCTTCAAAGAGATTACAAAAGCTCAAATTCCTTTATACCCCATAAAATGAACTACTAAAAAGCTCATAATAAATTGAACCAGAATTTAATCAGAACCGAAAGGGTTTTCATTTGATAAAATAAAATTTTAAACCACGGGGTTCTTAATCTCCTTAAAAAGTTATCTTTTTGTTTCATGCGAATATTCAGATCACACGATTATGTTTTTATTTTGGATTATTATTGTAGTGCATTTTCACATTGTTTATACTTTTATGGTCATCTTTTCATGCATATCTTTCCTTATAAGGCGATGAATTAACTCTTCATCCTCTTCCATGACTTATTCCGCCCTTCATCCCAGCATGAACAAAAATGGGTAAAAGAGAAACTCGTAGGCGAGGCGAATCTCTTCACATATTTTGACCTTCAATGGCTCTAGCGCAAAATTTTGCTAACTTGAACTCAACCTTTGTGATACTTTTACATATTTCCTATCTTTCATTACAAATGGCTATAAGAAAAGGGTTTATATATTTTATATGATTTGATTTTGTCAAAGCCAAAGCCACCATTAAAGACAGATTCAACTTTTAAAACATTTGAATAAATGTTATTATTACTATTATTAAATTATAACGAAATAATTGACTTTTAAGGATATATGGCCAGTGGAAAAGCCCATAGCACTTTTTGAATAATTTGAAATTTAGTTTCTATCAAAATTAATGGCAAATCTTACATTATTCAAAAGCGTGCTTATTTCGGTTTTCTTGATCTTCTCTTAGAACATGTCTAATTGAAATATACCTTAATTAAAAAAAATTTAACCTTGATTAATTAAAAATGTACAAATAATATAATTGCAACTTTTAATAAAGAAACAAATTATTTCTGTATCATCTAAATGTATATAATAATATTGCCAATACAAATAAAAGTAAAAAAAGCTGCAAATTCTCTTGAATAGAACAAGAACAACGCGAAAATATGGAAAGATAAGGATTGGTTTACAACAACGCATTCGTGGAATCGTCAAAATTCTATCTTTTCGACCCGCCATTGTATATATCAAATTACCTCTTTAATTTTTCATTTTACAAAACCAAACTCATTTAAAATATCAGAAATTCTTTCAATTGGCTATCAAGGGAAACTCCTCGTATAATATATATATATACACAAAGGCGAGCTAGTAACCAGAAACTCAATGGAATGAGCATTTGGTAAGGTTAGGTTAGAAAGCAAATTTTTGATTGTTCTTTTGAATAGAAATACATGCTCTTATTCCTTTTCAATTTACCTAATCCTTACTACTGAATAATTATTTTAACTAAAAGCTTTAGTTTAATGAAATGAAATGACTGATTTTTATTTTATATCAAATAGAGATAAAAATTATGTATTTGTTTTGAATTTTTTGTGTTTCTGAAATAAAAATAATTGGTTCGTGTAACCACTAGTTTTATAAAAATTTCTAAGATTAAAATTTAATCAAAATCAGCAAAGAGTTACGGGCTCTTTCCACTTGGCATATCATATCGTCATTTATTTATTTTTAATGTTAGTTAACTAAGTTTAGCTAACAATAAGTTTAGTTTCAATATTGGATTAAACGTTATGTATTGTTTGCATAGCCTTTTACTAATACGCTCTTTCTCTTTAGAAAAGGCTTATTAAGTTGGAAATGAACGTGGAATGAGCCATAAGAAAAAATCAGAACGAACAGCGACTAATTGCAAAAAACATAACATGTATAACAATAATACCTGTCAATTAAATAACCCTACGTGTTATTGCAACAACCCCTACTATAATTTGTACGTGAATGGGAATAAAAAATAAGTTTTAGAGTGGATCGAATGAGTCATACATTGTTAGAAAGTACGAGTGAGTCTTGTTAAAGATCCCAGGTACTTGCAAATCCGCATACACTTGTAAAACCAAATAAAACTACAAACAAGAGCTGTATGTCATATTGTTGTTTCATTACACCAGAAAGTACCTGAATGCAAAGTAGGATTTCCTCCTAGTATAATAAATACATTTCAATATGCTTTGGTGAATTTTCTCTCCCTTCCATCAGTGGTGTAAGGAGAGAGGAGGAAGGAGGATCAGCTCCTACTTTTTGGCAATCTTCCCTCGCAATTCTCAAAATATTCCCCTTCCTTCAGTTCAAAACTAAATTTACCCCTGTGAGAACCTTCAACTTTTCTCCCTCAATAACCATTGCTCGTTAAAGAGATTCTTCCTCAGCCAAAGAGAGATATAGTCATATTTGGAGGAGACGTGTGTCCTAAGGATTCTTATATCTCTAAATTTAGTAATGAGATCTGACTTGAGGACACAAGTGAGGAAATTCTTTCATTTACCACAGTGAGTTCACAACCACTCGGCCGCATATTTGAGAACTCTGAAACTCGTTTCGCATTAAACTGTAATTTATCTCGACTTTATCATCATCATTTTGTGGAACTAGAATTATTTCCTCTGTACAGTTTTGACTCACGGCTTTAATTAAATACTGTGTAATGAGTATTACCGTGTTATTGTTATTCAAAAGGGAAGTTGCTCAGCTGAATAATTCATTCGAACTCTTCCTTTTTCAATTTAACTCTCTGTAATTACTAATTACGATTATATTTAGAGTCTCGAATAAGTGTGTCACGATCTTTTGGTTTGATTTATTTCAGACGCGTCATTTCCGCTCTGGTATTTAATTATATATATATTTAATTGTAAATCTTTTGAACTTTGTTCAATACTTGCAATTTTCATTCAATCAACTTGTATTGTAAACAAACTCGGCAATTCAAATATTCTATTGATGTTTATTTATTAGCTAAGCTATATAGCTCAACCGTGTGTCATTGATTCCTTTTGATTAAATATGTGCATAAATTAAGTAGATTATCCCATCAAGACGAACAAGAGAAGTGGAGACCAACACGATAAGTTTAATTTAACAAGTGAACTTTTCTTCATTTACATTTGTTGAATGTTTACGTGAGAAAGAGTCAGCCAACTAGTGCTTTTATACCACAAATAAGAAATTACATTTAATAATATAGCTTCGAATCTTTAGCGTTGAAAGGATTAATTTAGTGAGAATTAGAAATTACGAAATAGCGAAAGGGTGAAATATGGAAGGGGAGAGCAATAAAATGAAGTATTTGGACGAGAAGGCGAAATTAACTCCAATGGAGTATAGAGTCACTCAAGAAAAAGCTACAGAAAGGTATTACTAATGATTTTTTGATTTTTTTTAATTAGGTGGATTGGTCTTGTGCATTAATTGATTTTGAAGCTAAAATTATTTTTATTCTATTATACTTTAAAACTACTTTTAACGAGTATTTAGTATAAAATTAAATAACTATTTAAATAGGTTTTTCAAACTAATATTTATTTTTCGAGCTTCATTCTTATATATCAGTAATACTTATGACAATTTACTTGTTTGAAATTATAGACCATTTTCCAATAAATACAACCGACATTGGGAAGCTGGAACTTATCATTGTATCATCTGCAACACTGAACTTTTCCCCTCGACTTGCAAATTCGAGTCAAAATCCGGATGGCCTGCTTTCTCAAACATTGTTGATCCACAAAGAGTAAAGTTGACTCCAGATGCTTCACATGGTAAGAGTCAAAAATAATATTGACACGCGTGTATTGACGGAACCTTGTTAGAAGTCCTACAAGTCTCGACTTTATTCAAATCAAACAAGCAAGTTCTTTATTCAAATGTAAATAAATGTTTCATTTTAGTCGGAGCTAATTTACTATTACTCGTCACTCGACCTGACCTCGTTCGCACAGAAGTGTCATGTGCCCAATGCGGATCTCACCTTGGGCATTTGTTCAAGGACGGGCCGCCCCCGACGAATCTCCGCTACTGCATCAACTCCTCTTCGCTCAATTTCCTCCCGAGTCAGGACGAGAACCAGAAGGAGCCAACGGCTGAGAAACTCGTCTGCACAACACCTGGCAAAATCTGCTTTTTTTCTCCACAAGCTCCGACCACGGCCCCGCAGAAGGCTTTGGCTCCAAAAGGCGTCAATTCCCTATTTGGGAATCCAAAGGAGAGGAGTAAAAACTCACAGGAAACCGTCTCGGCTCCACCGTCGATCATCCTCTTGAGAGAAACGGTTCTTTAGCCGAACCTTAATTACCTTAATATGGAAATCACAAGTCTGGAAACTCTTCGCAGCTTAACAAATGACAAATTTCACTACTAACATTAATTAAATTAAATTAATTATCTATTAAATCACATTAGGTGAGATCTGGAAGGATCTTTAGGCTTTTAACTCAAATAATATTAGAAAATTTATTGCAAATAGATTTAACTAGGGTATTTATACTCTAAATTGCAAATTTACTTGAACAATAAATTGGAATTGTTTAATGCTTAACTAAATTTAATTAATTTATCCATGTTTGCAACAAAAAGATGTTTATGAAGATATATTTATTATGACTTTATTATTGGTAAATTAACAATTAACAATGAATTTGTACTTTATCTAATATTTCGACTAAATAATAATGTTCAAAAGAGGAGTTGTAAATGGTATTTAAACAACTTTACATGTTAATATTAATAGGGAGTACTATGTGTACTGTTGTGTATTAACGACGCTATTTAGTGAGTTGTTGAAATAATGAGGATTAAACTTTATTGTTCTTAGTTATAACAGAACTTAATACATTACCTACTAATCGGTGGCTATTTTTTGTAACTTCAATACTCGAAGAATAATGTCTAGTCAGCACTTTATGTATTTAAGATACTTTAATCTTCAGTACCTTATTTTACTACTTTTAATGAAAATACCAAAAGCCATGAATGATAAGAAATAAATAAAGAAGCAAATAACTTATAAATGGAGAAAATATCACAGCTACCTCATTTGAATTTATGTAAATTCATTATAAAATATCATTTTTAAACCCGATTGTATCTACATGCATATGAAATTAAGGTCTCGCATTCATACAAAACTCATAGATGATGAAATTGAAAATAGTTGAATGAATAGGGATTCTAAATTAACAAGGTGAATATCTCAAATAATATAAAGCATAAAGGACTCGTACGACTTTGATAATTTTGATAACAAATTGGCAATGCACGATAAGATAAATACTCTAGTGAGAGCTAAAGGACAATTTTACAATTTTTAGCATAGAGGTCTTCACGCAGAAATTACATTTTATCATCTCCATTGCCTAATTAGGAATTAGATATTATGGTCCCTTTAAATTCTATTTAAAAGCCTGGGATTAAGAATAAGATATTTGTATATTAAGTGTGTAATTTAAATATTTAAATATATAATACCAATTATTATTGCTTATATTTTTCAAGCTTTTTCTTTTACAAGAGCCCTAACACATTTCTTCAAAAAATTGATTTTAACCTTTTGGCCTAACATTCATGGGAGGAAGAAGATTTTCGTAAGTTCAATACATTAAATTATAATTAATTAATTAATTATATTTAATTATATTTGTTTTATAAAATATCATATTGAAAAAATCGTTATTTTTGCATAAAGGAGAGAAGGGAAGAGCTTGTATGCGGAACTTGGAGTTACAAAAGAAGCAACCAATGATGAAATTTCCAGAGCTTACAAGAAACTCGCTCTTCGACATCATCCGGATAAAAACCCCGGAAAACCCGAAGCGCTGGACAAGTTTAAAGAAATTAACAAAATTCATAAAGTTCTCATTGACCCGAAAAAGAGGGAAATCTATGATAAAGTATAATTTTAGTATTTATAAATTAGTATAAATATAAATATATATATTATATTTCATATAAATATAATTTTATAAGATGAATTAATGCTTCTTGATTTTTTAGTATGGATCTCTGGGACTTGATATCTCTGAAAAAAGGGGAATATCGGAAATCAAAGATATCAAATTCCTTATGATGTTCAAATCATGGTGGTTTTGGGCCTGTGTGGCTGTTGGTGCAATTTTCACTGGACTTTACTGCTGTTTATGCTGCTGTTGTTGCTGCAACTGCTGCTGTGGTCGTTACTGTCAGCCAGATGATTCTGATGAAGTAATTTATACTTTCTAATAGGGCAAAATTGATGGATTACCTATGTTATAACAAACGTTAATTGTGTTTTATTTGGTTTTTAAAAAAATAGGATTTTCCAAAAACAAGTGACTTGGAAGGAGAAATGGAAGAAGTTCAGCCTGATGTCTTTGTCATACAAATGGAAGATAATAATTAATTAAAGTGCATGTATACAACTGACGTAATAGTTACGTTAAAACTGGATATTTATTTGTTTTGAATTTAATATAAGTAAAATGTCATATTAATACTATAAATATAAAGCCTTATACGTAAATATTAATGCTTAATTTATAAGCATTTTAACATTTTCTCTTTCATTTGTTGTTTTTTTCTTTATTACTTAATTATATTCTTCGTGCTTGAGCTCATATTATGAATTATACAATATGGAATTATTTTGAAATGATTTCATATAATAAATACACATTCAATTTTATAATGAACTGATAAATTTAAAATGATAGTTAATGATGCTATTTTTCGGTACAATTAAAAGGTTGAAACAAAAAAGTACAAAAATGTTTGAGATTCGTTTTCTCTATTAATAATAATAAACATTAATATTTTTAATTAAAACCTTCACCTTCAATTGCCCTAGTCTTTCACCCATTCATGTACTACTTTACTTTTGACTCGACACATAAATAAAAAATGTTATTTTGTAAATAAATGCAAAAGCACAAAGCTGATAAGTATGCATGCTAAAAATCTAGTCAAAGTGCGGTGGTAATGGTTCATTTAAAAACGCAAGAGGAAATTGGAGATGAATGGGGGAGCGTAAATGAAGAACATGTAAATGTCCGATGGGCATTTTATGTAACATTGAATGCGGAATAGTGGATATAATAATACATAATTATAAATAATTGCCCTTTTTGAATAATTATGATAATTTTAAATATAGGTTAGATTTTGTTAAAATTGCCAGCTTTTACATTTATATTTCATTTAAGCCAAACGAACATTCTACAAAGATAGTCAGTGTTGATTATGTTTTAAATGCAATAAGAACAAAAATATTGAAATCAACAGAAATAAAACGAAATAATCAAAGGAAATTAAAAAATTAAGGAAAATATTCAACTTTGTTCCTGTTTGCATAAGTTTTTAGTTTTCCATATTTTATACCTATCTCATAAAATTTAAAATGGATCCAACGGCAAAAGAGCTCCAACTCATTGAAAAAGTACACAAATTATCTAATTATTTTATTAATTATTTTAATTGCATTTAACTTTAATAGTAGCAAATACTCAAAATAAATTAATTTTGATACAATTTTGTAATGTTCTAGTTAAAAATTCGAATTCAAGATCTTGATATGACAAGTGAACAAAATGAGGATTATAATCTTGTTAAATGGATCAGAGGTATAAATAAAAAAATTAAAATACTTTTGTACTTTTATATGGACTATAAAAGTACAAAATGTAAATTTTAAAATGCTAATAAAATGTTAATGAATATTTACGATTCATTATTAATTTATAAAATTATAATAATAGCCAGAGATGACGATGTTGATAAAGCGGAAGAAATGTTAAGAAAGGTTATTGTTTATTCAATAAAAATATTATCAAACTTTGATCAATGTAAATAATTCGCGTATTTTAAAATTTTTCATGAAGTCTTTAGCATGGAGAAAAGAAAATGACATTGATTCGATCCTTTCTTGGACTCCTCCAGAACATTTAGTGAAAAACTATCCATTTTACATTTTGGGGCATGACGAGAAGACAGGATCTCCAAGTCAGTTATTGAAACAAATATAATTAAGCCAATATTAAATACATTACTATCTCACATTGATATTCCTTTATTAGCAAATGAATTAAAATATAAAATAACTATTCTTTTACTTTAAATAAATTAAAATAAAAGCTACGAAATAAGATTTATTTATTTAGTTAACTTCGTTCCTTTTGGACGATGGAAGTAAGCCAACTTTTTTTTTATTAAACTTTGAAATAATTATTACATTTTCGTATATAATTTATTGAATTTAAATATTAAACAATTTTAATTGATGCATGGGGTTTTAGCATAGCGAAATTGATTTCTAATGGCGAGCGAGATGTTTATATCAAGTACAATGACTTGATCAACGAGCAGATTGCTGATTTAATGAGACAAAAGAGTAAAGAAGGTCGACCGGTCACTCAGGTCATTATGATTTTTGACATGGAAGGATTTTCCCTTAAACAAATAACAACAATGGGATGTAAGATTAATTTTATTAGTTATTCGCATCTCTATATTAAAATATTTGAAATTAATTAAACTTTTTTGTTCTGCTTATAATATAAGGATATTTTAATTACTTTATAGTATAATATTTTGCAAATATATTATATTTAGTATATATTTTTCTTTTATATTGACCATAGGTGTTGATGCAATGTTATCCGTAAGATATATCCTTTTATTTTCCATTACTAGAATGAAATTATTATAATTCAGTGTATATAATTCAATATTAAATAACAATGGAATATAATTTAAAAAATGAGGTACACAAATGTAATCTAAACATTCAAATTCCAAGACTGTTCGGAGATTGGAGGACAATTATCCAGAAGTACTAGCAAAGGCTTATGGAATCAATGCCCCGCGTATCTTTGCCATTCTCTTTGCCTTGATCAAGCCTCTTCTCACAGCGAGAACGTTGTCTAAAGTTGAAATCCATGGCCCAAATGCGAGCAAGTGGAAAGCGGCACTGGCCAAAGGAATTTCCTCGGACAAACTTCCACCCAAATTAGGAGGAACCAACATGAAAGTTGAAATCTTCTACTCCAATGATGGAGGGATGAATGGGGGAGAAAATGGCGATGAATCTCCAGATGGACTCATTCCGGTCTCCGTTGAAGCTGGTGACAAGTTGAAAATTGTCTATGACATTACAAAATCAGGAACGACGCTCAGGTTCAATAAACTTCATTTTTATTTCATAATTATTTCTATTTTATTACGTTCTAAACGCGCCTGTATGAATTGATTTAATATATGTTTCAATTATTTTTAATTTCTTTTATAAAATACAATATTATTTATAAAAATTGTATTAATATTGTATTGTAAATTTCTAGCTATGAATTTAAAACTGATGATTTTGACATTGGATTTTCCATCATTTACGGAAATGAAGAAGAAATTGTGAAATATGAAAGATTTTCTTCTCATATTGAAGCTCAAAGTAATTAGTACATTTATTAAACATAATTATAATTACCCTTTTAAAATTGTTTTAAATAGGATTTAAATAATGAAAATATATAAAGCATAACTAATAATTTCTAATTTGCTTTATTTTTAATGAAACGTCTTTTTAATTATTGCAGAAGGGAACATAACATGTAATGGAACAGGAAAATGTAAGATTGTTACAAAAACAAGGATTTAACCTTAACTACTCAAACAACATTTACGCTTAGTTTAAAACAATTTTACTAAATTAGACATTATTTATTAACTGAAATTCCAAATTAATTCCTCTGTTTATTTTTAGATACCTTAATCTTTGATAATGAGTATAGTAGGATGCGGGGAAAAAAGATTTAGTAAGTTTGCTTTTTTATTTGATAAAAATTTATTTATTTTGCATCATCAATCCCAAACAATAAAATTTACTTGTATAAAAAAAACTAAACATCTTCAAGTTTACCATTAACTTTCCCAATTGGAATAGCTACAAAGTGACGCTGACTCATGATGGAGTTGAAGTGGACGATGAAGTGACTCCACTCTGAGCAAATCACTATTTCATGCAAGCAGAAGAAAAAAAATCTCCTTAAAATAAATATACACCAGGAGCCAAATCATCAAGAATAATAAGAAATATGATAATAAGATACAAAAGGATATATATTACATAGTTTTCATACATATACTTTTGCACAGTTGTATTTAGCAGTGGTCTGCAGATCTGCACGGAAGGGCAAGGTGATGGTGACACACATTCCAAATGATATATACCTTCTATAGTTTCAAACGCATCAAAGTTGTTTAATTATCCATGTAAAAACCATGTAAGAATGCGTATTACACTATCTTATATGACAAAGACTTTGGAGAAAATCTTTAAAAAGTGTATAAAATTTGAAGTAATTAAACCTTTCTTTTAAAAAACAAACAACGTTTTATATTCTTTATTTTATCAATCATAAATATTATATGATTCGAAGTAGCGACCTCCGAAGGGAAAGAAGAGGGAGACTTTTAGATTGTTTCCTTTGAGATTCCATCAAAAACTCTTGCGGAGATCTCGTGGAAGAAAGACTCTCCTCCTCCATAAGCTAAATCGATAAAAAGAATAAAATACGGATTTTTATTACATCCTCCATCCCTGTCCATCAATACAGTTGAGAGGGGTTGAAATTGTTTTGACGCACTTTTTTCTTATTCTTCTCTTTCTTTTTCTCGGGTTCCATTCTTATGAAGGATTCGTATTCATAAGCTGTGCCATCTTCAATAATATCATTTGTTTTCTATGCAAAAAAGTTGAGGAATTCAACCTTTTACGGAATCAGGAGAAATATTACATTTATATCTATTGTTATATTATATACAAAAGATAAACTCTGAAATATCAAATATCCTCCCTAATACTTATGTCACACATGACTAAATGTATTAGAAGGATGATGATAAAATCATCGTTCAATCCAAATTCTTCCAACTCATTTTACTCATACATTATATCATTATTGTGAAAATGTGAGTAAATTGTAAAATAGGAAGGTTTATGTATTTAACGTATTTATATTCGTGTGTTCAATTACGTTGAAAGGAGGTTGGATGTCTTTTGGGGAATTTTGTCTCATTACGACCCCTCCTACTGAATTATTCAGGAATGTCCAGAGGACGAAGCTGGCACTCACAATTATCAAAAATATCAACATCTCACCCTTAAGAGTCAAGCCATGTCACAACAGACGTGAATTCTTATTCTCCGCTGCTCCAAAAGAGAATGTGAATTAACGAAGAACAACTTGACTTGAAACTTGACTTTAATTTTCTTTACTACGCTCAAAACTCGTCTCAATCTGAATAAAAGTTTTCAAGCTACCGAGCCGAGAGTTTGAAGTTAAAGCTCTTTATTACTCTCGTTTTATTGCCACTTTCACAAAAAGAGTCGAACGCTGAATGCATCTCATGTTCATGCACTAACGAAAATAAATAAACAAGCTATGTGTATTTGAGTAAGCAATCATATCAGCTTCATTCGCCATAATATTCATAATTTTCATAATTAACATCGCCATATGACCAAGTGTGTTCTAAATAGATATATGATGATATGGGTGGTATATTGAAATAACTACTTATCGTAAAAAATGCATGACAAAATCCACATGCGGGGCATTTGATAGAATTCTTTTATTTTCATGAATCTATAAAAGCGTTTTAGATTTTTACATTGATTGAAGATGTGTCGATCAGACAATAAAGATATAAACAAAAGGAATTAAAAAAGGCCCCGCATGTGGATTTTGACGAGGTATTTTTACGACAAGATATTCTTTCAATACACCATCCATATATCGTTCATATGTGATATTTGCTTTTAATTATTTAGGGCTCATGCTTAAAGTCTGTAAATGTATTTTGGTAAATGTGTAAGAAATTTTATTTAATACATTCATACCACTTACATTACATCACATCATTGCGGACTCGCTGAGCTTAAGTTTATGAAAGTGACAGTCAATGTTAAGCTTATGTCATACAAGTTACACCATTCCGTTATTGCATAGCTGAATTAAAAATTTTAGTGTTAAATAATATTAATTAACCTTGTGGTTTCGTTGTTTCAATATTTAAACTCGTAGTGCAATAATATGACATTATGAGTAATGCACTTTATATTAATTTAAGCCGCAACTGAAAGCCAAATTGAATGAAATGTTTAATTTTTTAAATGTTAATGACAAATCACAGCTTCAACTTAATAAAGTACATTTTTTAAATCCAATGAATTATTACATTTGAACGTTCATTATTTTATTTAGTTATTTGCATTAGTTTTTTGTAGTTTGATTTGGCCAAGACGGAGTTAATAAAATGGTAATTTATTAAATGATGATAATGAAAAGGGGAATACTGGGATTAGAGGGATTTAACCTTAACTACTCAAGCAATGATCGCAAGTTCCGAAAACTTTGACCATTAATAAAAATTCTCTTGAATTTATGTTGAAGTTGAAGTGGGATGTTAATCTGAGGAATAAAGAACGTACTAGTTTGTTTCTCTGTCCGTCCTCTGTGACAGGAGCGGGGTATTTTCATCTCTTCAATCTGGGGTATTTAACTAAGGAGTTGAGCTTCATTTCATTCCTCCGGCACTTCCGTTCGAAACTTGGCCTTAATTGGCGGTGTTATGCAAGAACCTCTCGGCGGCCCGAACCTCCGTTCAGCATACAAATGCCCTTCTTCACTCTTCAAAAGTATATAAAGATGAAAAAGATAGGGAGATGTCGAGCAGTCCTGCTGAGAAATGAACACCGCCAGTCTCCGATTCCTCGTAAGAATTATCCTCACATTTTATATTATAAATATCCCAGATCCCTTTTGAATAAACGTGACATTTTAAACATTTTAACTAGTCCAATTCAAGTATTTATTTAATGTTTGAAACTTATTTAACAGTGCTTCGTTGCGGGAAGTTTCGGGTTTGCTCACGCTGGATATTTGAAAGATTATAGTGGAGACTTTGGAGGAGCCGGACTCTATGGTGGAGGAGGAGACTTCGGTGGAGGTTTTGGAGGCGGGTATGGTAGCGGATATGGAGGAGGATTCGGAGGTGGATTGGTTGGATACGGAGGTGGATTAGGTGGATTCGGAGGTGGATTTGGTGGATACGGAGGTGGATACGGTGGTGGATACGACCATGGGCATTATGGAATTTACCAACCTGGTTTTGCTAAGGTGAAAGTCAACCAGTCGCCTTATGGATTCGAATTTGGGGTAAGTTCCGAATATAATAATAATTTTAAACTCAATTAAAAAAATAATTAGTGAAATTGGTTAGATTCATTTCCATCTGTGTGTTTGTTTTGCTTTTTTTTATACAACTATTGTGCTTAGGTTCATGAAGAAGGACCAGGCTACACGTCTCATCAATACCAAACTCAAGATTTCTCTCACAAAGTCCCAATCTTCCCTGCACACGGAATTGGGAAGGATTTCGGGGGCGGATATGGAGGATTTGGACTCACTGGGATTGGAGGACTCGGAGGAGGTTACGGTGCACCGTTCCCGGCATATGGAGCTTACTAAAGATATTCTCATCTTATTTTTCTACACTATAAAAATATTTATCCATGTATCATAAACTCAATATTCCTTATTTTGTCATAATTGCATTTAAAATGTCAAATAAAAACATAATAAAAGAATCTAGTAATTTAGTAAAATAATAATCTCAAAAACTAAATTTTTTAAATAACATCATCTTAATTTAAAAGCGCACTAAATTGCATTTATAATAGAATATGATAAATAAGTAAAAATAGCCAGTTGATTTTCTAAAAAGTCAATTTGCGCGAGTGTTTGTAAAATTTATTTCGGTAATTTCATAAGAGGTAATTAGAGTTTACATTTACATTAATAGAAATAAAATATTATAAATTGAATCTGGTTTCAAAAGTCAGAAATCGAGCAGCCCATTGAAAAGATATTTAAAAGTATTTAAGTGTACACAGATTGAGTCGTGGGTTAGCGATTTGTTTCTTATATAACTAAGGGCGGAAGATGACCATTGTGACGAGACCTAAGGTATATGCGACGAGGAGCTTCTGGTTCACAGTCAAATGGAGCCAAACAGGGACGATGGAGGGGCCAGGGATCTCCGAAACGGGCAGCAGAAGGCCAAGGATGCACACGAAAGCAGTAGCGACAGCGACGTAGTTTGGGCGATGGGCGAGAAAGACGGATTCTCTTTCAGCGAGACCTTGAGTTCCAAGCTGCTGAAAGTCCGTGAGTCCTGAGAGGCTCTTTGTGTCTGAAAATCCAGTGCTGGGGCCGGACGAGGAGAAGAAGATAGTGGAGGGAATGTCCTTCCGTCCAATGGCCAGCTTCGTGTGATAATTGAAGATTTGGACCCGGAACTTGTCTTCGAGGCTCGTGGTTGCCTCTTGCGGCACATTCGAAGTGAGTCGAAGGATCAAATCCACGCAGTTCTTGGACTTGATGCTCCCTTCTGGATCAACCACGGTGTAATGCGTCGGAGAAGTAGATAAAACTAAAAACATTAAACAAAAAACTTTATCTAATTTCTAATTTAGTTATGATTTTTCAGTAAATTCATGATTAATACTAAAGATCCTTACTAAAAAGCCATTGTAAATAGTAATAAATATTTAATTAGAAATAAAAGTATCAATCGGAATCATCTAATAAATGATTACAGTTATTTTTAAAAATAAATATACAATGAATTTGAATTTGAAAATAAAGTGTTTTTATTACCTTTGAATCTGATTGGGAATTCATATGGGTTGTAAATAGTGAGAATTTGCTTCAGGTGATCTCTCTCTTGAGCATTAAAAACGACAGCTGATGGGAAGACGAAGACAGGGACTCGAGATAAACCCACAGAAGACTCGTCCTCTCCAAACTTGTCCATCTTGGAGAAAATATTTATATTTACTTAATCGACTAGAAACCCTTCCTCTTCCGCCTATGCTGCAAAACAATGAACAAGATTTTTATAACTTACGAATGATTATAAAACTACACCATACGATTGAGAATTATGGCGTAATACCCCAATTAATGCCCAGATTAAACTCGTCACACGACAAGGGTAAATTTGTTATTCTCAGCCCCGCTGACTAAACCATTTAACAAATTGAGGTAGGGTTAATTGAATGGGCCAAAACATTTAGCTCACCGTTCAAGACTCAATGTCCAACAACGGAACAAAGAGAAGAAAGGAATTGGTTGAAGACGCCTTTAGTGTGATTGCGTTTGAAAGCGAGTTAAAACTTAGCTGGTCCAGTGGACGATAAGAGGAGGTTCGATGACTAGCCAGCAATTCCATATGAGCCTTCCTCCTCCGAAGGAGCCAACGAGATTCAATTAATTGGCTTCCAATTGTGTAATCGCCCAGCTCATCCTTAATGGAATGGAAGTTTACAAACCAACTTTGTACTTTTATTTAACTCTTCCTCTCTCCCTCACACAACTTGCACAAGGATGAATGAATTGTTATCTCTTCCCCCTGATAAAGATATCACATGGGAGCTCGTGGATTTGTACAATGAGTTATCAATTGAGTTAAATACTTTTTACTTTCTTAATTAGTAAATTGTCAAATTATCCTTTTTTATTAATTAATAAATTAATAAATTAAGTAATTGGGCTTAAAATAAATAAATAGATAGTGAGTGTTGGTTAAAATAGTACAAGGCCAATTTTTTTCAAATTGGCGTAGTTCAGAAACGAGTGGCTTGCCCCTTCATTTACCTATGCAAACTTGGAATTTGCACAAACATGTTGTTTGTGTATGAAAGATAAGAGAATCAATACATTCACTTATGGCAGACTTTAGTGTCGAGAGAGTGGATTTCTCATAAATTACAGTTTTTCTCTTAGGACGCGATAAGATGAACAAAGGATTTTTCATATTTGAGATTATTGAATATCTAAATGCTCAAAGTCACAAATTATGTTGTAACAAGTCAATAATCAATGCATAATTATAAAATTGTTAATAATTATAAACAATATTTCTCACGCAACTAAAAATTACTCAGCTTAGAATCAGAACTAAGGATTAGTTAATTATATTGATTATAATTTAAATTAAATAAGAAATTTATTCGACTTTAAATGTATCGTGAATGAAATGAAATTTATTAGTAGGTCTGTAATAAGTATTATGCGGTGCTTCATTTTTCCATAATCGTAATTACTTTTCAATCTAATAAAAGCTTAAACATTAATATAGGCATTGGTTTTGGAAGCATCAAAAACTCCATCAATTTTGAAAACTTTGTAGATTAACTAATGGCAATAATATTTTAGTATTAATATTAATATATAGTGTATAATAAGCCGCCAGATCTTTGAATTAATATAATTAAAAATAAGAAAAATTCTAATCATGATACAAAAATAACATCCTTTCAAACATTCTCTGATATATCTTATGCAGTTCTTTCATTAAAAAAAGCAAAAACTAATAAAAAAAAGTGTCGAATGAGATTTCATTAGTAATAAGTCTTATAGGTGAAATATTCATTGACCTCGAATGGAAGAAATTACAATAATTTCTATTTCCATTAATCACGTATGAACGGTTGACCAGTTGCAATGAGATTTTTGGTATAAAAGCGGACTCGAAATTAGAAATTTTATTTAGTTTTAGGAATTCTTGCTTGTTGGTTGGCAGACTTTCATCCAGTGCGCTTTTGTTAAAAATTTCAACTTTAATTAAAAATGTTGGGGGCTTATTGGCTATTTACTATTCTTGTCATTTGTCAGTTAAAAATAAATTTAAATTAAAGAGTTAAAATTTTATTAATCAACTAAATTTTATATTTGATTCGAATCTTTCGAAAACAGGTACTTTCTCTCCCACATTAGGAGATGTGATTCAATATAGCCAAGATGGTATCGACTGCAGAGTGTGTGGGACGAAATGCGGGGCTCTTTGCAACTCCAGAGCTTTCCGAAGCTGCTGTTTGAACTACGTGAAGAAGAGAAGTCTCGAATGGGGGGACAGGGACTCTGAAGGATCCAAAGAAGTCGAAGCTAACAACGAGAAAAATGAGACAAACATCTCGGCAGAGTTCGAAGCGTACATTGTTCGAGGAATAAAAGATCTCAGTTTTCTAAAATAAGTAAGAAAAAACCAAGCCTTTGTCATTCGATGAAATGAATAATTTCCGATTCTTTAATCATTTATTTGACCAGTCCATTCAAGGTGAAACTCGGATTCGATGCCCAATGTGATGTAAGAAGTCTCTTCATTCCACCTGCTTGGTCTACTTATCGGAGTCTATACTCTTATTTATTCAGATGAAATAACAAAAAATATTAATAGGCATATGAAGCAGACTTAAGTAATTTCTAAATGTAATTACAACTCCTTTGTCGCACTTGCACATTACTAATGAGTATTGGTCTATAATTGATCATTTAAGCTTTATGTAAAAACACAACATGTTAGAGTTAATACAACGAACCATCAAATAACTTCTTGGATTAATTACATAATTTATAGTATATAATACGCTCAAATAAGCTGGTCAGCTAAAGTTGAATAGTCAGATCAAAAATACATTCTCGATGTATTTGCCTTTATTCCTCATTTTGTTACTATTCGACATTATTATTAGTAAAAATTAAGATAATTTAATTTGAGCTTAAATACTAAATATTTAATAATGCATAAAAATAAAGATGTTATGATAACTTTTAGTTGTAATTAATAACATAAATTATGCACTAGCCAATTGGCACTTTAATATAAATAGAAGAAGTTAATAAAACGTTGATAATTAATTCTCAGCAAATCATAAAAATAATAAATGCAAATGGTAAACTTAATTAACTTATCTGAACGCCATTCATTTAATTATTAGTTTGACTAATATTTAATTTTATACAAGAGGATTTAGATTAAATGAAAATTGTTACGCAGTTTAATTTCTCCGCAGATATTCTTTATTTTATAACAATAAAGCTTATATGATATACTTAGAATAAATGAAATTAAATAATAATTTGATCATACGTTTTAATCAATCAATAGAATACCTAATTACTGGCGGAGGCTATTAATTGAAAAATCCGGCGGGGCCACGTTTCGCGTCGTGTCTTGCCGAGATAGTTTTCGTTTGCTACGAAGGAAAAGTGTTTGTCGCTCCATTGGGGAAAAGGACGGTTCTTCCATTTCTTGATCGTTCAATACAGTTAATTCTTCAATTTCATCGCAACAATTCTCGTCGAGCAAGTCATTCAAGCTCCAATCCATACTCGAGTTCACTTCCTTCTCCATTATTTTTTCTGCAAATTGGACTTTCTCAATCCGCGGTCTAACCCTTTCATTTTCCTTGTTCTTTTCCTTTTCCCCAATCTCTTTCATTTGACTGTCTCTTTTGGGCATTATACCAACCTCTTCATTATTATACCAATCGTTTCCGCTCCATCTGGAAGATTTCTGCGATGGGAGGGATCTTTGCCTTTTCAAGATCCCAATGATCCGTGTATCTTTTGAGGACTTGACGACCCGTGGGAATGTAAAATTAAAAACCCTATTTTCTACCAATTCCGAGTTCTCCTTTTCGCCACTGGTTTCCTCTTTGGGAGTTTGTGGTCGAAAGTCAATTGCAGTGACTTGGATGGACTCATTACTCATTCGCAATCCTTCAGTTATCCGATCGATGGGGAACATCAAGAGGAATTCCTGGATCCCCGCGTCGGAATAACTTAAGTCGTCGCAAATCGAAGAATTGAATTCTAACGAGTCTTTTTCTTTCGATTTGGAAGGTATGGATTTTTTCTCATATTCTTTTTTCTTATATTCTTTTTTCTCACATTCTTTTTTCTCATATTCTTCGTCGGAAGACCCCAATGAACTGTTCAAGCTTAAGATTTTAAAACTTGGCAATTTAAAGTTCCGACGGAAAAAACCCTTTCTTTTACCTTCGGGTTGTTTTTCGTATTTTCCTTGTGACGTTTCGTTCTCGCTCATTCCTTTGCTCGAATCTGACAAATCAAAGCTTGAAATATGCGGAGTCACTTTTGAACAAACTTTTGGAAAGCAATTTCTCACCAGTTCTAATCTAAAATAAGGCTTCCCGATAGTTCCCAATTCACTTTCTCTATTTTCGAGCTCTCTTGCACTTGTGATGGATCTAAGAGATCCTTCGTAAGAATTTAAATCTTCACAAGAAATATCATTTTTCCTTCTTTTTTCGAGTCTTTTGGGAAGTGGTGTTGATATTCGAGAATTCGGGTTTAAGGGGTTTGGCTTGTTCAGAGATTTTTCACTGATTTTTGGTTCAACTTTACTTGACGTAATGCGAGGAAAGAAATTGAATCTTTTTCGTGAAATAATTCTTGATTCTCTCTGATTCTCAATTTCAATTGAAGAATCACAACAAGGTTTGTTGATTTGAAAATTTCTTAAATTTTTCCAATTTTTATTCACGCTGTCAGGGAATATCGTTCCCATTTGTTCAAACACAAGGTTAAAGACATTTGTGACCAACAAGGAATTGTGTTTTTAGGTTTTCTTGGGCAGCTCGTGCACTATGTTATGCGTTATGTTTGAGGTTACGTGCGCTCAATGAATGACGGAGTCAAACGGAGGTTTCGCAATCTAGTGAAGTTCGGAGAAAACCGACTGTATTATTTTATACCAAAGGACGAACCGAATCGGAAATACGCAATAACCCCTCTGAATCCATATATAGATAAAAGGGACATTAATATCCTTTCATGACATGTTTTTCTCGTGGGTTCGTTTCTACGTAAAAGACAAGGATTGTCGCACGAGTGAGCGATCCATTAATTTATTGAACATGCTTCTTTATTTCAACATGACTCTTATTGCCGGCCTCGTTATTTTTAATTGAAATTTTATCCTCCCACAGGTGATTTGGTACTAATACTCCCAAACGCCTATATAAATCTAAAAGGATCCTATCATATCTATACTTCCACTTTCCGATAGTTTCCTTTAATTGAACCTTTTAACTGTAACTTGACCTATCCAATCATTATGAATTCCTCTCATACCTTTATTAATTATCTCTTGGAAATGATCATCAATAAAGTTATTAGCGATTATTATTAGTTACTATTAATAAGTCGTATCATTAATCAGAAAGGATTAGAGTTAAATAACCATTAGATTTGCTAATAATAGTAATCAAGGAGTGCTAATAATGAACGCACATGGATATATTCGCATCTTTTGAGAGGAGAAGTGGAGAATTACAATTATTACAATTAAAAGCTACAATTTGAACTCTCAATATCAGAAATAACGGTGAGGGAGGAAAAGATCAAAAATCATCTTTGCGTGTTCGGAACACAGGTAGCGTAAAGAAGTTTAAAGATGAAAGGAGGAAGGAGGCTTCCCATTCAAATGATACACTCACCTTTAAATACCCTCATGCACTTCTCTCGTCTATATCCGCCTAGTCTATACATAGTATAGTATGAGATAATGCTGAAGAAGTCATAACTCCGTGCGTGATGTATTCATAAAGGAGGGATGTTGGTTCATCTCTGGCTGTTCTGGCTAGTGAGAGGGTTAATAAGAGGATGGGCAGGAGAGATAATGAGCCAGAGGAATGTTATGTAAGGGGGTTCGTGGGGGCGAGAATTCGTAAAAGGAAAGTGAAAGTGTTCGGCCTTCGACTCACCTGTGGGCCCCTCAGTCGCCTCCCGCCGCCTGACAGCGACGGAGTCACAAATCCCCACCTGTACATATTTTCCACATGGTTCCTCCTCCAGAGCCCGCCTCACCCGCCTTTAACCACCCCTGTTAGTCAACCCTGGTGACGACTCTGGCCAAGATGCTCCAATCAGAAGGGAATCGAATTTCACACGTGAGTCTCCATTCGCCCACGTCATTAATAATATTTACAATTTTATTTGTTTATTTACTCAGTGATCCAATGATCAATTTTTAATTAACAAGTCATGAGTCTTATGATCAAATAAATAAATATATTTTATATTGAAAACATTGTCGTGTGCGCTCATTTTCCTTGATAGAATTGTGAATGAGAGGAAATTAAATTGTGAATAAAATTGGGTTGATCATAAAGAGTCACGAAAGTTGAGGTGGAAGATTAAGAGAGGACAATGGGTGGGTAAAGGCTGTCGAAGGATATTTTCAACTGAGCCTCTTGGGAAACAAATAATATAAAGAAATATAGATTAGGGAAGGAGACGTGAACAAAGAGGAAATTGGCTGGAGGAGGGAAAAACGACGCGTTTTATGAGTAATGAGAGAGATTATCAATTGAATAATGTATAGTGGAATGATCTTATTAGATTGGATTACGCGTGTTCTCCCACGCGGCCCAACCTCTCGTTATACCATTCTGATCATTAGGATCCTTTGACTTCCATACAACCCATGACCTAATGGTGATGGGAGGGATAAGTCGAAATAATTAGATGACGCAAAAGGGGGTTTGAGACACTTCCTCGACAACTCTCATGTGAGGCCGTGAAGGCAACTCTAGTTTTCTGTCTATGGAGATCCAATGGAGACAGTCCCCGTCATTCACCAGAGCCTTAAATGGAGGCCCCAATGACAGAGAACTCTCTGACACACTTACCAGATTCACTTTTTATTATATAAGTTTTTTAAATCACCCTGTGCCCTTTCATCTAAATAGTAATTATCAATAAATAAGTGCCATCGTCCAATATTATGACATTTAAATAATTTATTGGGCGATAATTTATTTATCAACTAAAGATAATGCCGAGTACAATTAAATAAAAATAATCCCAATGTTCCTTCTCTCAGTTAGGTAATGGCACGCTGGTTAATCTAAAAATGTTTTCAATTTTTCTATACAAGTTTCAAGGTGCGCATTATCGTATGCCGTTTATTAAATAAGTATAAATATCACGAAATAATTTTAACGCTTCCTCTGTATTTAATTTTAAAAAAATAATTACTAATAAAGGTTTAATAAATAGAAAAGTTTATAAATTAAATTATCAATGAATGTGGGTTTCAATTTCTGAATTTGGTTATGTGTGATTTTAATAAATCATGGAAAGTCGAATCATCCGGAATTGCCTATCTGAGAAATGAAAAGTTGTTCTTTAGCAATAGTATAATAAGTCCTAATAGGAATTAGTTGTCCCACTGGACTCGCTTCTCGCTTCTACTTACAAGGACTTGTAGAATAAATAAGGGTGCCATTGTGTGAACAATAAATGCCTTATGAAAATTTGGATAATTTTCAGGTTGGTCTGCTGGCTCGAAGCCCGGAAGGCCATGCAGCCAAAGGGATGCAGATCAAAGGCAACGAAGACATGTGGATCGAAATTCAGGCCCACACGTTTCGGAATTGGGTGAACGAACATTTGAGGCCTTTGGGTTTGTCCGTCGCGGACCTCGCGACGGATCTGAACGACGGGACGCGACTCATCGCCCTCGTCGAGGCCCTTCAGAAAAGAACCCTTAGGAAAATTCACAACCCGAACAATCAGCATCAAATGTTGGAGAATGTTTCAAGGGCCCTCGATGCCATTGCCGAAGATGGAGTCAAGCTCGTCAACATTGGTAAGGAATTTATCTTTTTTCAACTTGGACTGACTTTTCTTTTCATGAGTGCATAAATCATATGGCTTTGCGAATGTTCACTGCGAATGCTCGCGGTATGAGACCATATGCATAGTTTGGTCAACTATGCCAAATATTCAAAATAGTTTTGTTTGTAAAACCATGTCTAATTTTAATATAGACATGGTAAAATTATTCCTCTTTTATGTCATACCATACATTTTTATGCATAAAGCATGCGGCTACAAGGAGACGCAATAAAAAAGAATCTAGTCATAATAACCAGCATAATTTTTGGAATCGTAAATTGTACATTTACTTGTTTACTTTTTCGCTACAATTGGCTTTTAAATGTACATTTTTAAAGTACATTTTTGGGAAACGTGAAGAATTGAGATGGAGAGTTTTTATGCCAAAAGTAATTAAAGTATATCAACAATTTGAGGGTTAGTTAGCTTTCAGCAGCTATGAATAATTGCGACTTGGACTCCACGTTCGTGATGAGTTGTGTTGATGAGTTTTTGTTTTAACTCGTAAAGAAGGGTCGTAGAATGACAAAGTAATTAGAGAAATGGGCATAAAAAATGTCACTGTTTTGAGATCTTGAGACCCTCGAATCAAACCATGCTGAAAAAGCTCAAAACTCATTTCTGTGAGCGAGATGTTGGTTTTGCTCTTTAGAACGTTTAGAAATACTCCTTGGGGTTTTCTAAAATGAGAAGAGCAATATCCATTTCAATTATACTTGAGATTTCATTTATGGAAACATGCTCGCCTTGGGATCCATTCTTTTTAATATTTGGATAAAATGTAATGAAATTCGCCCGTGGAATGCTGTCTCTGTATTGTCTGTATGAGGAGCCCACGAGACATATATAAGACGGAATTTCAACGATAGTAATTAAAAATGATTTCTCTTATATCAAATCTCGCCATTCAAAACTATGTAGATCAAATTTAATAACTAGTAAGTCGGAATCCCAGCCTTTCATTAGTAATTTTATTTCAAAGTATTCCTCGAGGCACCCACGGTTGAGCAACGTTCAGCATTTTTAATTGATAATTATTAATTACCATTTAAAAGACTCTATAATGTCTCAAATGATAATTACTTTCATGTTGGTGTAATTAAATGCATAGGTTTATCTTTTTTCATGAGGGCTTTGAGCGTTTTGTAGAATGGCATTATTACCATTAATTAACTAAAATTCAATTTACTATTTAGTGATTAGGTGTATTTTTCAATTGAAAATTGGAGGCAATTGAAAATTAAATTAAATTTTTAAACCTCGATTGTTTTATTAAATTATCATTTAAATATTGTATTTCTTTAATTGAATATTTAGTTTTTCTGGTACAATTTGGTGCATTGTTGTTAGTTAATGAGATTGGTGAGGTTTCAGTGTCGTGAGTGAAATTTTTCATTTTAAAAATGACTATTTTGCTCAAATAAACTTATTTAATTCAAGGTAAGGTCTTGCAAATTAATATGAGGGTGAGAAATTTCATCGAGTCATAACTTCATAACATTTGCTTATTTTTCTCCTATATCTCTCTTGACTGGAAAGTCTGTCTTTCATGACAGCAGGAGAGTCAGACAGACATATAAATACTCAATGTTGACTCGAAATGAAATTCTTGGCGACTGGGTGTGATGATGGTGATAGGATGAGAATGCAAATGAACTTGATATTCCCCCTTCTTATTCTCAACTACACAATTTACAAGTGATATCATCATTACGAGACCGTATTTTTAACCATTAAGCCTTTCTTAACTAGTGTATAATTTTACGGACTAATTCCTAATTGAGGTATAAAAAATCTCTCCAGTTCCTCCATTTCAACTACAAAACGTAATACAAAAAATGAAAGGAATCTTAATTTCTTATCTAAATTGTCTAGTAATACATTGCCATGGTGTGTGTTATAATAATCAAATAAAAAATAAGATACATTAAATTTACCACACAATTCATTATGCTTTTCATTAAAGTAAACTTGTAAACATTAAAAGCAAACTTGTACTATTGATGAATTCTTCGTAATAATTAATGGCGTTGAATTATCATTCAAGATCTAAATAAGTTGAGCCAAGAAGGAGGAAAATGACAATGACACGATTCCTCATATTTATCATAGAATTGAGAGAGAGGAAATTGGGGATGAAAGCGGTGATAAGGGAAAAAACTCATTGTTCAAAATCCCTGTAGTGTGCTGAGTTTGACGAGGATGTGTCTTCATTCCATTGAGGAGCACTAATATTTATTTACGTTAATAATTCATTTGGAAGTGAATGCATGGAAGTAGTAAAAGTGTTCACACATCTCTCTGCCTCTTCGCTTCAGAGTCTTCAGAGAGTGAGAGCGTATTAAGGGAATGAGTGTCTCGGCCATATTCCTTTTAAGGAATTTCAGGGTGGATCTCGCTCTCTTGCATAATACTTACAAACTACATCGCTCCTTATCTTTTATATTTCCCTTTAGGTTAAGTGCCTATGTGTTTTGGCCACATAAGACCAAAGGAATGAAGGTCTTTAAATCCCCTGCACCTTTGAACACCTCACATTATAAACACGGGGATTTATACGCCTATCCACGGTGATAGTTCAATTCTCGGAAACATTAGACTATTTAAAGTATAAGTACATAAGCGTACGAGTGTATACGCGCTTTCTCAATTTCCTCTTCTTATGCGGAGACGCGAGGATGATTCACAAGGGGAGAGCTTATGTGCGGATGAAAGAGACCTCCTAGAGATTAAGATGATTTAGACTTTAAAACCCTTTTCTTGTTCACAATCATTATGGTAAATTCTTTTGGTGGGGTGGAATCAAATGCTAGGGAGAATTAGTAGCAATGATTAGATAAAATAAATAAGTAAAAATTTCATTATTTATTTCATATGTATTTGGAACATTCTGCCAAAACCTGCCTCGAATATCTATTGAAAAGAAATAATTACATTATGAAAATTAAATCCATGATGTATAGTAAACATTATCACTCGTCGTTAGTTAAAAAGGCAATTCAAATATATTTGCCTTAAAAATTAATTTTATTATTTATATCTTGTCTTACTTGAAAATTGAGAAGTGATCGAAGTTTCGCAGGGGCAACATCCTTCAACTTTATTTTTCAAAATTAAAATTAAATTTTCAATGAATTTGAAAAAAGAATTTTCACATGTGTTAACAAGCGCCCTGTTTTCTTCTTTTGGAGATTCCAGATACTGTTCTTGGAACGAATCTTATAATTCGTTTGATTCATAGAAAGTATTAAGTTGAGTGAAAATCAATTTAACACCTTTTTTCTTAATTCTAAGAAATTCACACACCAAGCGATTTAGATTAAGGAAAAAAAGTTGAAATAGAATGATATAAAAAGTGTACCTAGTGTATGTTTATAGTATTATAGTGTAGTTACTGAGTCTCTTTATTTACGACATATTTTAAATAGATTTTTAATAGGATCAGTTTAATTTTGAAAAAAAATATATTTAATCTTCCTTTTTGTTTAAATTTTATAAATAATTCTCAACAAAAAATAATCTATTTTATATATTTCACTAATTCTGATTATAATAGCACAAATTGTTTCTCAATATTTTATGCATTATGAAATCTTACATCTGAAGATGTCCTTTACTTAATAATTTAATTAAATATAAAATTATACATTATAGTCTAATGATAATTTATTTACTTTAATTTACGTTTAAAAGCTTTTATTGAACAATTATTTATTATTAACCTATTAAAAATGTTTATGGATAGGTCCATATTTATTTATTCATGGTTGATCCGCAGCGGAGATTTATAGTTTTAACATTTTCATTTTTATGGTTTTTTTCGCAGGAGAACCTTAAAATGATTCATTGTCATAAAGATGGAAGGAAACAAGGATTATTTCATACACATATATCGCTTGCGTAATTTCTCACGTTTAGCTTCCCTTATAGTAAATTATATTCAGAGTAATATAAACTACATGGCCATAAAGGATATTAAAAACTCCTACGATCGAATTTACTACATGTAAATATATTCACATTAGGATGTTATCAAATTCTGTTCCTCTTAATTTCATACATTTCCTTTTAACTCGAATCACCCAGTAAAGTTTTTATGGCACGTGTGTAAATGGTAGATTGATTCATCACGGATACGTGTACATCCTCTCTTGCTCAAATCTTTATGACTCCGATCATCAATAGGTGAACCATCAAAGCTTCTAACAAAATTTAATGCTCAAATCTCACGCGTTGAATTTTTTCGTTTTTACTATTGTAGCATATAGAATGCTACTACGCGTAATAAATGAATGATTTATGTAGAAAAGGCATGAAGGAGTTCCAAGCTATAAGATCATTGCTAAAGATTATAACAAGGTATTGAATAATATTAAAGTTAATGGCCATAATAGTCCTCCTGCAGAGTCAAGGGAGGTGAATTAGATTCAACGTGAAGGAATGATGTGATTTGATATAATGAAAATATGAAAGGTTGAAATTTCAATTTTGTTTCAGGAAACGTGGATATTGTGAACGGGAATTTGAAGTTGATCCTTGGGCTCATTTGGTCTTTGGTACAAAAATATTTATTTTATTTTTAATATTTGACTATAAATAAATATTAATTTTTGTCTGTTAACTTGAATTCCGTTCATTCAGATCCATCTTTTATTCCCATGCATGAAGTTAATAAAATGAATTTTAATATTAAGATTGTTCGGTATCAAATTGGTCGGAGTAAATTTCCCCCAAAGAAGTTGATGCTTGCTTGGCTTCGTTCAGTTCTCCCGGAAAATCAAGTTAATAATTTCACAAGCGACTGGAATAGTGGAAAAAGCCTTTCTGCCCTCATCGACTACTGCAGACCGGGTAAATAGATTAGTTTTTAAAATCTTATTATAAGTACAGAGTGCTAATTATATAGTGGGTAAATTGTGAAAAATAATTAATAGTAAATTGCCACAGATAAGCAAAATCCTTCTGGAATGCAATTGAAATGAGACATAAGAGACACAAAAGGCTTATTGTTTGAAAATTGTCATATTTTTAGGTTTATTCCCATATTGGCGCGACCTTGATCCTCATAAAGGAGAGGAAAACTGTCGTATTGCGATGAATTTAGCAAAGAACGAGCTTGGCGTCCCTGTTGTCCTCGACCCTGAGTACTTGGCATCTCCTCACCTCGATGAACTCTCCGGGATGACGTACATTTCGTACTTTATGAAAGAAAACGGCCCTGGGTACCGTGCCACCCTCAACTGGGTTCGGAACCAGTTGCCCCACCGTCATGTCTCGAACTTCACCGTAAAATCTTTTTTATCATCTTTCTCATACTAACAAGTTCTTGACTTATTCTTTTTTGTTTTTTGAAAAGCAAAAAGCAATGCAAAGCAACGTCATGTATGTAGATTATACTTTCTTTTCTACGGACTGTGAATAACAATTACTTAATATACATGTTATTTCTAAAAAGTAAATGATTAAAAAACATGTATGCACTTGGAGGCGAATTCTTCAAATTTTAAAAGCAAACAAGCCCAAACTCAAAATTTGTAACTATTCAATGAAAATATTTTACTAAAGCATTCCACCTAAAAAATCATTAAGAAAAAACATTAATTCAAGAAATAAGCACAAAGACGATGTTTTTAGAATCTAAAGTTAAGTAATGCATTATTTCCTTTATTAATAAAAAAAAATTTATTTTTCAGACGGACTGGAACGATGGACAATTGGTATGCGAGCTGGTGCGATCCCTCGGCGGTCCCGTTCCGGGAATTGACAACTTGTCGACAGAGCAAGAAAATTGGGAAAGCAACTTGACCATGGGTGAGTGTTTGTGAGTGTTTGAGGGTCGAAGAGGGCACGAAAGAGTCATTGAGCAAATAATAGGATGTTGTAGAGTCGCCTTCGCTTCTTCAGCCTCTTCTTTGAGTTCTTTGATACAGACAAAGTCGTAAACGTCATTCATAACCCCATAAGCATCAAACCATCCAACACTATTTGCTAATTTAAATTCCTCATCTCAGCCTTTGGAATCGATTAACTCGTGATTAGCTTCTATTCAACAGGGATGGAAGGTCAAAAGAGTCCTCATTCCTTTCTCTACCTCACCTCCTATAGCTTTTAAGTATATCCATTATATAAGGAAAGATTGATTTAAACGTTATAAGCCCTTCCATGCTGAAAGACGTTTCATTTTAGGAGTCATATACAAATATTTGCATATGTGCATTAAGTAGAGGAGTTTAGAGGGCCATCGTACTGTTTAACAATGTTTCTGCTTAATATTCACGGACGTTGAGAAGTGGGGAGATTCTCTGGGCTTTGAAAGAACCATAATTCATTTGCCAATCTATGAGGCTATTGTTCAGAACGTGATAGACTTTTAAACTTAAATTCATCTCTATTTAGTTAGTAAAATACAAATTGGCTATTTGGCTCTGAGTAAAGAGTAGAAGTAGGATTTTGATAGAATTATAAGCAAGTTTCTCAATTCGGAGGTTGTGAATACTTGAAAGTTGAACTAAGGTTTGAATTTCTTTATTGTTTACTTACAACTAATGTTATGTGCATGCATGAAAGTTTTTTGTGTGAAGGCAAGTTCACATTGTAACGAGCATTGTTAAGAGGATAATTTAAACTTTGATTCATTTTTCGTGAGTATTGTGTGATGATTTATTTGAAATATTAAATTACATCATTGTTAATTTTAATTTTTACTAATGCTAATTGAACCAATTTAAGGTTAAATGGTTCTTTAGAAAAATCATAATTCTCCCTAAGTATCTTATGAAATTATAAATAGTAAAAAAACATCATTCTTTGAAAAATTACATTTTAAAGCCAATTAATATTATATATAAATTTTTAATAATTGCTTTTAACCTGTTAAATAAAAGTTTTTAAGGATGCGATAAAACTGATGAGTCAAATTGATTTGAATTATAGGAATCAAAGGCGGTGAGAAACTTGGCGTGTCACCAATCTTGAGAGCAAAAGACATGGCAGATCCTTCAGTTGATCATTTGGGCATTATGGCATACACAGCAGCGTTTCAATGGGTTCCCAAACGACCACCACCTGGCCAACGCATTGCGGTCAATTGGGAGACCGAATTGTTCAGGAAAGGAGTTCCGGTAAAAATTACAATAATTATTTTTATAATTCTTTAAATTTTCAATAATTTACTAGCTTTATATATCTCGTTAATTTGTCCTTTATTAAATATTTTACTAAAAAGTACTAATGTGCTGTATTGTTGAACTTTTAACTATTGTTTATAAGTTTATTTAATTTGCAATTAAAATTAACTTAGCTGACGTTCCGCATTGACTACTTGGAAGAGGCGACGGATTTGAGAGAAATCACAGTGGAAGTTAAAGGGCCCTCTGGAAAAGTTGACTGTCGACTTAACATGCTGCCAGGCGGAGGGAAAGGGACTTTCACCGCGACCGAAATCGGGATTCATGAAGTGGTTGTGAAATACCAAGGGGAGCCGGTCGTTGGGTCGCCACTCAAATGTCGAGTTCTTCCCCCGATTTCCAACATTGCCCACGCGGGTCTTGAACCTTGTGCAGTTGGCTCGGTGGTGGAAGTCCTTGTCAACCCACAAGACGCGTCGCCTGCGGGTGCAAAAGTTGAGTTCATGGAAGTCGTGGCATTGGCGCCTTCAGGGACCAGCAAACCCTGTGTTGTGTCTGAAGTACCTGGTGGATTTGCTGCGACGTTTAAGCCAGATGAAGCCGGGGAATGGAAAGTTTCCGTTATGTACAAAGGAAAAAACATTCAAGAATCACCGTTTCCCTGCTTCGCATTTGATCCCAATGGAGTCAAGGTTCATTCAATTTATCATATTAACTTGACTTGATAATTGACTTAAAAACTTTTCACTTTACTATTTATATTTATTCATTTTAATTTAACTTTATTTGAAATCACAATTTTCTTTTGTTCAAACTTTATACATTTAATTAAAGCTTTTTTGGCAAGAGATATAAGCAATTGTGAATGGGCCTACTTATATATATATACTATTTGTAATAGGTGTCTATTGGTAATGCATTTATCTGAACAGGATTAATTAGGGAAAATTTCTCACGTTGTTTTGTAATTGTAGTTGGATACACTTGAGGGTGCATTGCCTGGTTTGCCATTCGCCTTCATCTGCGACTCCCGTGGGACCGGCGGACTTGGAGATGTCGAGCTTGATGTCACGCATGAAGGAAGGCAGGAACTCATTTTCTCACCATTACATTTACTCTTTAACTAATCCCACTTTCAACAACCCACTATTAGCTAGTATTAGTTAGATTCTCACAAACAATGTTTATTTTCTTATCGGGAAATCAGATTTTCCTATATTATGGATATTTGCTTTTGTTTCAACATCACACGCTTATTTTAATTTTTAGACAAACAAATTACCGTTTCGCGATCAGTGACCCTTTATTTATATTTTAAATCTTCTTTAGAGATGTTAAGCATTTGTATTGTACTATTTTTTTATATGTATTTTTCTATAAGTCGTTCCTAACTACTATAATTTGATTATTCAATAATTATTTAAATATTTATTAATTTATTTGACAAATTAATTTATTGAATTCAGATCAATTCCTTACTCAACGGAGTTCATTGCTGAAGGAGTAAAAAGAATTCTTTTGCCAGTACTTCACGGCGGAAAACACCGAGTGCACATTTACTTTAATGGGACTGAGATTCGAGGTATATTTTCTATAACCTATTGTTAATTTTTACAAAATAGCTCATTTCATTTAATAATTTACAACAGTTAATTAATTAATGCTGTTACATTATATTTTAGGCTACAAAAATTAATTATGAGTGTTATTAAATCTTAAAAACAATTCTGGATTTTCAAGGATCCCCGTTCAGCTTACGTGTTGGTTCGAGTCGTTCACGACGTAAACGGGATGGAACAATTCCCCAAGGAAAAACAAGAACCTTCGACACTGACCACGTGAACTCGTACCAAAATCACCTCGAGTCCCTTCGCAATAGCGTAGAAAAGATGACAACGAAGGAGGAAGTGAACAAGCAATCGACTTACGATTCCTCGCACACATTCCACTCCGACAACGTCGACGCTGTTCACTCGCGGTTCAAATACGGGGGCCATAATTCGCAGTTGAGGGAAGACGCTTCTCCCAACAAAGAATTTTCTCCAAACAAAGAGCTGTCCAACTCCTCAGAGAACCTCACGTCCGCCTCGGCTCTCAAGTCCAGCTTGAACAGCAGGGAGAAGTTCTTGAGCTCTCAACTGCAGAAAGGAAAGAGCTTGAATTTAAAAGACATGTCTTTTCTCAATTCCTCCTCGGAGCAAACGACGAGTGAGACGAAGACCTCAAGTGCCAAATCTTCATTTGCCAATCATAATAGTAGTAGTTCGAGGAGAAAAAACGAATATTTCGACTATAAAAGTAGTAGCTTTAATGGGAACGGTGCTGGGGGATTTGCCCAAGGAGATCTGATTGTGGACGGAGATGGATTGGGGATTGTTCCGATCCATTCAGCCGTGTCCATTGTTGTAACTTCTGAATTTGGACAAACTCCGCTAGAAAATGTCAATGTTGAGATAACAGGCAAGTCAAAAATGCTTATTTCGTTATTTTGAAAACAAATGACTTGTATTAGCTATTATAATGATTTATGTTAATAAAACAATTTGACTTTTTAGGTCCAAACGGTAGAGTACCTGTTCGTGAGATTCAAGAAGGATCAAATATAAGTGCCAAATACACGCCGACGGAAGTTGGCGAACATTTAATTGACGTATTCGTTGGTCAAAGACCAATTGAAGGTTCGCCCTTCAGAGCTGCCGTCTTTAACCCGAAAGCAATTAAAGTCACTCGAGTGCCAAATGGAGCTGTTGGACGCCCCGTTGAAATTGATAGTAATTTTCATTCCTTAAAATATTTAAAAAAATAATAAAAAATCAACTCGAAAATAAAATATTTTTACCGTGTAATGAGATTTAATTAATTAACTCGAGTTTTTCTATTTATTAGTTGATGGGCGTGGGGCTGGTCCCGGACACTTGGCCATTCTCGTAGACGGAGGAAGAGTCACGAGCCAAGTCAAAGCCTTGGGAGATCACAGATTCAAGGTAATTTTACTCACGGATTACTTAATATTTGCTTAATATTCAATATTTGAACTATTTGTAGCTAATTTGTAAATCTAATTTAATCTAAATCAATTACGAGTTATATTTCAGTGTTCCATTTATAACTTATTATAGCAACCTAATTATTTCTTTTGTATTAACTATATAATGGTTTATTTTAATAAAACAATTTCACTTTATGTATTTATGCCCTGGCAGGTGAAATAATCTTTTTTGAAGAAAATCATTGTTTTATTCTAGGCTGTTTTTCTTCCTCACGACGTTGGAATACATTCGGTGGATATGACTTTCAATGGATTTACAGTTCCAGGTAATGTGAACTTTTAATTTGACATTTTGTCTCTTTACAATTTAACATTTTAAAATATCAGGATTTAGTTGATTTTAATAATACTTTCCTTGATTATGTGTTAAGCATTGACAAAATAATGATTTTGACCAAACGGGTTCGTTTAACCATCCATGGTGAAATTTGATACATGTAAAGTATGTAATTTAAGACACCGTTCATTTCATGTTATTGCATTGGGATTGAATGCAAGTGAGGAAGTTCCTCCTTTTTTCAACTAGGGTTTAAATCCTTAAACGTTAGGTGTAAGTGGGGATTATTAATAAGGAAGCTTGAACATTTGTTCGGTTGTTCTTCATGTGGCATCCATATAGTTGGTGAGGGCAAGTCGAGAGTGTGAGGGAATCTGCAATCTGGGCAAGAAGAAGGTGAGAAGGCGGCAGGTGTGGAAGCCTCAGGTGGATTCCTCGGCCACCCTAAACATTCCTCAGAGGGATGAGGGATGTATATCTGGGATAGGAAAAATAGTCTCCGGCTCCTTCACCCCTTTCCAACTCTTTGGCACGTCTTACAACTACCCCGAGTCTCAACCAAGTAATACACAATCCCCTTCCATTCTTCAATTACCGAATTTACAGACTCACCTCATTGGATTTCAAAGTTTTGTATGTAAGAATTTCAAATCCTTTAAAAATTAATTTTAACAAAAGTGGAGTTTTATGAAAAGAGTCTCAAATTGAACATATTTGGCTCTTTGAAAGTTCTCATGTGAAGTTTCCTGGTTAAATGAAGAATTGTGATTTGAGTAGAGAAGGATTTTAAACGCAGAAAAATTGGATATTTAACAGTAAGTTTGGAATTTAAAGTTTAATTTGCGATTTAATTTCAGCTTAAATTAAGTATCATTTTAATTTCCTTATATAGTTATAAATCATTAAACCTAGATTTTTATAATATTTTGTGTTAAAATCAATTTTAGATAGTCATATCAAAGACTTTGACAGAAAATAAACGAACAATCTGTTTAGATCTAACTTTTAACTATACTTGTCAACATCTTGATTATATATAAAGTTTTATTCTAGAAATTGCTAATTTAACATATTTTACCAGGGCATATGCTTTGCATTTTATTGGAATATCAAAATGAATACAATGTATAGTTATCCTAATTTTTGTATTTTGAATGCAAAAAGATATGGATCAATTTAATTAAGGGTACATCAAAAGTAGGAAGGAAGATCATTGAAAAATGTTCTGCGGTGGGAGTGTTTAGCAAAAGCATTTTCTAAACGTCTAAAATTTGAGCCTTGAGGTACAATTTTCATTAGTGCAGAGTAGAGTTGAAGCAAAGGGCATTTAACTTTTAATTTGCTCCATTTGTTCTCAACTTTCCTCTCGATGAGATTACACTTTTACCTTTAGGATTCAACATTGAGTTTCGGTCTATACTTCCCTTATTATCCTTCAAGTCAAGCTTGAGGAATCATAAGAACCATTTAGTTATTGTTATCTTCTTTTTAACCCTCGATTCACTTTGCTCAGCTTTCAGCCTTTATGAGTATGTTAAAAGAGTAGTTAGGATTTAATCATTGGCGTCAACTATTGTAAGATTTTACATAATCATTTTCTTTAAATATTATTAAATTGTTATTAGAGAAAGTGATTATCTATTATTTGCAGAATGCAGACGGCCTAAATGATAATCAAATAACTATTTTAATGATTGATCGTTTAAATTAAACGTAGAATTGTTGAAAAGATTTATTTTGTGTTGGAGCTGCAACATATGAAAATGATTTTATCTGTTTTATGCCCTCGAATGACAATATGCAAACTGTGAGAACCTCATTTAATAAAATAACGAGCATTAAAATGAGGTTTCGTGGAAATAAAATCCCAAATGAGAATTAACCTCATAAGCACAAAGAGAATGCAAATGTTACATTTCTCAAATTACACACTTTTTTTTTACGAAACACTTGAATTCAAAGTGAAGGTTATCAATGTGAAAGAACTCCTTCATTCCTCTTAAATTAAGAGTCTTCACGCTCAAAACCTTGATTGAATGCAGAATTATCATTATACAAAAATCCCACGTCATTCCTCGTTTCTTAATCCTCAGTTTTAGCCATTAATTCATTGCATTATTACATATGTCGTTGGCCCTCGTAAGACATAAACCCTTCTAATTCTAACCATTTGTAGCTTTAAACTTACTTGCAGAGGGAAGAGCTCATAAAGGACACAAAAGGACAAAAGTTGATGAGTCGTAATTGAGTGTAAAAGGAAGTGTGTTATTTAAAATGACCGACGGTGTGTTTTTAAAGGAGAACGAAAAGGTCATGAAAGGAAGGGCGGCGTGAATTTGATAATTTTGAGTTTTAATGAGACGAATTGGAGAAAGAGAGGATGAAATGGATAATGTGTGTAATTTCCCCGTGTCACTCCGTACAAGTTGAAATGAATGTGTATGAGTAAATGAGTGAGTCTAAGATCTGGCAGAAGGGGAGTGAAATGAGATTGAGAACGGCCGGAATGCATGAAAGTTGAGAGGGTGACGTAGATGGCAATTAGAAGAAGAGTGGGATGATGGTAAAATGAGTATAATACATGGAATCGCAACCCACTTCACAGGTTTGCCACTCAAGTCACCCTAACCTCCTTAACCTCTTCAATCTCGAGCTTCGCGTACAACTAGAGTAGATATACTCATACTTAAGTATTTATACAGTATCGTGTGACTTACTATAGTATATATATATACTATAGTCTTAAATATATTCCCCACAATCAGTAAAATATGAAATTATGGCTCTTTGAAAATATTAAATATAAATAACGTAAACGTCATTAGTAATTTTTCATTTTAATTCAATTATAAACTTGTTTGATCATTACAAGTTAGATTTATTGTTCCGAAGCTTTGCAAAAATCCAAAAAAAACCTCTAGTTTATTGCATTTATTATTGTCAATTTAATGATTGGGAGTGAGGGGATGACGGTAAAGTTCGAAGTATTGTAGGTTCTATAGGGTCCATATAGTTAAATTTGGGTTTGTAAGGAAGTGGACTCCTTCACCTCGGGATCATATGGAGGATGAGGAGTGGAATGGGATTGAGGTGGCCAAAGGCCCAGCTAAGGTCCCGTTACCTCGCCCCACTCCCTCCACCGACACAGCAACTCCCCTTAGTCTTCACCCTGTAACGAATACGGTCGATTGGAAGGAATGAGGATTTGAGAATCTTCCACACATTCCAAATACACGGACGCCTCTTTGCAATGAATACTTTGCAAAGAAGGAGTTGAAATATTACTTTGTATGCACACAGAGCTGTCTTGGAGCTCAAAGTCAAAGCGGGATGGCAGGTTTTCTATAGAGAACAAAACTTGTCAGCCCGACTCTCATCTTCTCAGCGAGGAATATTTAATGGGGGATCTCCTATATTTATTAATGCCAAAGAATTCTCATTCAGATTCCACATTTCACTTCGGTAAACTCCTGGAGTTCATCTAGAGCTTTTATCTAAATAGGGATTTTATTATTCTAAGATATTCTGTAAGGTAACTCTAAAGTATTAGTGAGTCATTCAAAACTAACGATATAGTTAGGAGTAGATAGAGATAATAGTTGAAATAGCTTAATAGTTTCTAGCTAAACCTTGGTCATCTTGGCATGTCAAATGGGGAATTGTGAGTTAAAGAGTCTCCTCAAATTTGAGATTTCAATTGATGTTTTGATAATCAATTATACTCAGTATTTATGAGATTTGTTTGCTTTGAATGTTTGAATGAGGAGTGCGTAAAGGCTTGTACTTTTCTTTAGCTAAACCACTTGGTCGCGGCCTAAATTATTTCACAGAGGAATAAACATATTCTTGTTCCTTTGAATTGAATTTCATGGTGAAACTTCCAAGTCTGTATTTGTAGCAAATGCTAAAGGAGACTCTTTGGAAAGAAAAGGACTTTAATGGTATAAAGCCATTAAAATGAGGGATCTTCAAATAGTCCTTTGTTACGAATGCTTGTTTGTTTGAAGAAGCTGAGAATGAAATAGTGTGTGGCTGAGAATAGGGATTCAGGAAATATAACAGAAATATATAGGAACAGCAGAGTTGACTTGTCTTGTCGAGCATAGGTTGAGATAAAGAGAGAGTTTCCACCGCACTCCGCCTCCCCGTTAGCTCCACTTGACCGATTTATCTCTGATTGTAAACTCAAGTTTACAATTCTTGCTTGAGGAAATGCAGGACCATTTTCCAACAATTGTTCAATTACGAGTCCATTGGTCATTCACATGAACAGAGTGGACGAAAGGAGGGCCGAAATTCTTCCTCGCCCTCCCAAGCGCTTTTGAGGCCAAGGCCTTAATCTTCCCCGACTCGCCAATTTTTTAAATTAACAATGAGTCGATAAATAAATGGAGTTCTATAATGAAAGTTTATGCTAATTCTAAACTATTCCATGTTTTCTATTTGATTGTTAATTGAAATTTAAATGAGTCATTTATACTAGTCCTATAGCTTGGTAGGTATTACTGCGTGCCTTTTGGTACTCATGTACTACTTAAATATTCTCTTAAGGCTTCGCAGCGTGAAATAATTGTAAAGTTCATGTGAGTTCTTAATATTCATTTACTCATTTGTACAACAACAAAGTATACAAAATGAATATTTCCCAAAATAATTATGACGCCATTTAATAATAATAATTATACAATTAATAATATCCTTTTAATGTAGTCTTTCGTTAGATTCCTTTTTAACTTTTACATATATTGAGCTGACTTTCTTGAATAACTTTTAATCTGTCAATATGCATTATATATCATAAATTGGTTCAATACGGAAAAGTATCTGTAGGATTTATCTTCATCATAAAGAAGCACATGAAACTTACGGGTTGATAACAATATTTGGACCTCATTAAGTCTAGAATGAAGTTCGTTAATAACAGGAAAGGCATGATGGTTTGTAAACGGAGTTTCGTGAAGTCGTGCAGAAGTTGACAAGAGAAATTCTTTTAATAATCAGGAAGTCCTTGGAGAGTTGACGTAATGGAGAGCTCCGACGGGGGAATGGAGACCATGGACGCCCGCCATGCCGCCGAGTCCACCGGTGATTACCTCATGATCAAAGGAGAATCCGTCCGCCATGTCCGCTTTGGGAAAAATGCGAATTTTGAAATAAGCGCACCCGGGTTTACCAGAGAAGCCGTTGACGTCAATGTATTAGGTAAATAAGAACACTAATCATTATAAATGGATTTGTAGATAATTACGGATTTAATTTTAAACTATATAACAGGGAAATTTTTAAAGTATATTATTATTTAAGTTTTTAAAATATTTTTTAAACAGGGCCAAATCGCAAGCCATTATCATACAGACTGCTCGAAGAAAACTCAGGACTCTTTGTTCTTGAGTTTACACCTTCTGAAGTTGGAACGCATTTGGTGGAAGTTCTCGTCGCTGGTCGAAGACTTTCAGTTGTGGCCAAAGTTTACAATTCCTCTCTTATTAGAGTATTGGATGTGAGTCCTGGAGTCGTTGGACAAACTGCTCAATTCAAAGGTAACCAATGAACAATTTCAATTAGCATTACATAATACCCAATAAAAACCATTTTGCCAACCAATTATATAACAAATTTATGATTCATTTTTTATTTATTTAAATAAAACGTTAAAAAATTGAACTGTTTATTGTTTTCAGTGGATGCATCACAAGCAGGGGAGGGCCAGCTCGAAATTTCTATCAATGACGGAGAATTGCCAAACCAAGTGAGGGTTCTGGGCGGAGGATGTTGTCTTGTCTCATTTACACCCGAACAAGCCAAGCCGCACGCGATTGACATCAAATTCAACTCTGAGACGATTCCCGGGTGTCCCATCATTTGCCAAGTCGCTGATACAAGACAAGTTGCCGTGAACTTGGCAGGGCTTGAGCTAATCCCTGTCCATCAAGTTGCAAGGTTTCAAATTGCCGTGGATGGATCTTCTTCTGCTGAACTCGCAGTTTCTGTCAAAGGTATGATAAATTATCATGAAAATAAATATATTAAAATCATACAAAATATGTACGAAGAAAACTAAAGATTGAATGCTATAAATCTAAGTAATTTATCATAAATGTTTTTTACTAGGACCAGGAAATAGTGATTTGATCGTGAAAGTGTCTGGATCAGTAAGATCAGGCTTCACTGCAGAATTTACTCCGCGGGAAGTTGGGCCGCATTCGATCACTGTGCATCACAATGGTTCACCTGCTCCAGGCACGCCGTTCCATGCCAAGGCTTACGATGCTAAACGTGTTTATGTTTCTCCCGTCCCAAGAGGAGCTCTCGGAAGGAACATCCAATTTACCGTTGACGCCTCACAAGCCGGCGAGGGCAATTTGGAAATTACAATTGGAGCAAAGGGACGAAACGTCCCAACCCAAGTTCACCCACAAGGCGGTGCGAGATTCGCTGTGAGTTTTGTCCCCGTTGACCCGGTTGACCACACGGTGACCGTGACCTTCAACAAAGAAAGTGTCCCGGGTTCGCCGTTCATTGCAACTGTGTCGGCCGACCCTGGGCAAGTCGTGGTCACTGGCCCAAACCTCACGTCTGCTCCCATGGGCAAACCAGCCTACTTCAATCTGAATAACGTTCATTCTCCCCTTGAAGATGTGGAAGTTGCTGTTGAAGGTTAGAAACAATTTTTTATTTCATTTAATGATGTAATTTGTACAATTTGCACATGCATTTATTTACATTCACAGCACACGCAATGACATGCATTCACCATTTTGCTCTTATTTGATTATTAGTAGAAAACACGTAAAGTAAATACACTTGAAAGCTCATTCTTTAAAATTATGTGTGGAAATCCTTATGAGTTTTTTAGCTTAATTTTTTAAGGAGTTTCTTATATTTTTTTAACTTTTTACATTAAATGCGATTAAATCAGGAGTAGTTTAAAAATTGTTTCCTTTTGGTAATTTTAGTTCTTATCTTTATGCCGTAATGGCTTTTCTTTCATTTGCCTGCCGTTATTCCTTGTTTTACATGCTCTGCATTATTTTATCTCACTTTATCTCTCAATCTTGACCGAAGGAAACCGCTAGTTGAGGAATTGAATCAAATCCAGGGAATTATTTCTTCATCTTTGCTTCCTTTCCTTTATTTCGTAATATGAAATGCTCAATTCAACACTCGTTAGTCGTTATCATCTACTTTAATATTTTAATATGAACATTATTCTTTTCATCCATTTATGATTTATTTTAATTTCAAATTATGTTCGTAACAAAATGATTTAAGCAGTTAAGCTCATCAAGCTCCTAGTTATGCTTTGTGTACACATTTTACTAAAGAGTGTTTTATCCAAACTTCTCATCTGAATTCCTTTACTATGTATCCAACATTTTACAATGAATACACTTCACATTTACCAATTTTTTGATATATTTCATACAAGAAATTATCAAAACTCTTGAGTAATAATCTATCTCATTTTCTTCCTTTTTCACAGGCCGCCAATCTTCTTCCACTTTGCAATACAGAGATAGGCGTTATTAGCTTAATTTTAAACTATAAGTTGTGTTTTAATAGTAAGACTTTGATATAAACTTCTTCATTTCACAAAAAGTCTATTTAGAATTTTACAAAACTGAAACCACCTCATTTTATATTGTATTTTCCTCTTTACACATTCGCCTCCTTTCGTAGTAAATTTAATAATGATGCTAACTACTTTAATATACCATTGCTTTACACATATTGTTCGGTTGACCACTCGGCTTTTGGGTCTTTTTTATTATTGTTATCCGAGCCATTCTTGTTTTCTCTTTTAATCTCTCTTGTTACGGGTTTCTTCGTTCGTTCATCTCCGACTTATCGCTGGCTCATCGGTGAAGGGCTGAGAGAAAAATGAACGTGAAGTCTTGAAAAGTGGCTTAAGAGAGAAAACTTAGAAATTGGGGTTTCAACGCTTCTCGTGACGGGTGATTAAATGTGTATCAGTAGTGGATTGATGGACGTAAATAAGAATCTTTGTGGTTAGCGGTTTGTCTTAAAATATATGATAGAAAGGCTTAGAAGAGATTTCCTTGCTCTGCCTCTCGCTTCCATACATTATTACTACTTGTATGTAGAGTATGAAGAATATTTTAATGCACTTGGACCATTCAGCATGAATGTCATGAATTTTATCATGAATGTCTATAATGTTTTTCAATGGAGAAGAGAGGAAATGGGGATTTAAAGGAGAAAAAATTGAGATTTGAATAGAGAGAAAAATAGCATGTTTCTTTTAATAAAACCCATTTTTGAGTCTCAATCTCTCTTCAATTGAATCTCCTTTTCCTTCTTCTATTTACGACATCCATAAATTGGATTTGCCACTTCTTGAAACTGTAAAATATGTATCTCTACAATACAATAACCGTGCGTAAATTACAATTGCTTTCTGACCGTTCACTTCGTCTTCCCGTGAAGAGCCATGAAATAACATTTCTAGTTGAATCTCTTTTAATTGAGATTTTTTTCTAATTTATATTTTAAATAGTTGATTTAAACGTTAGTTTGTTTATCGTTTATTTTTAACATAGCGAAAGCCAAAATAATATTTTCTGAATTAACGTTGAATACCTCATTAAATTATTAACAAAGATTTCATTCGAGCTCTTTAACACTGAATGATCAAGTTAATTTAGATATAAACGCCTTTTAATTTTATGAGCATGAATTCATTGTTTATTAATATTATTAAACAACAAGGTTGTTAGTCCAATTAATGCTCATTTTTGTGAATAACTGCAATACAAATCAATATAGACACAAGTACTAATTTATTCGTAACGTTGAGTGGTTTCATCAAGCGAGTTAAATATTAATTCATTAAGGGTCGCCCAAATAATTTACTCTACAAAGTTCTAGTTTATTACTTTTAACTTCAAAGTTATATGAAATATCCTTACATTTTAGAGTTTATTATATTGTCAACTCATATTATTGAAATAAATTCATTGCTTAAATAAAAAAATATTCATTATTCTAAAAGTCATACAAAATTATTAATTTCTTTTTTTAAATAATAATGAAAGGAAGGCTTTGATTTTTAGATCTGAATGTGAGTTTGTCATTTTCGGTTAGCAATTTCAGTTTTTAGCAAATATAGTATAAGAAAACGAAAAAAGTAAATTATAGGAAAGACGACGTTGACTTTTTACGCACGGTTCTTTTGTTGAATGACTCCAACCAATCTTGACTTTGACTATTATTTGGACACTTTGGACTTGTAGGACCAGGAAACGTTGCAATCCCAGCTCAAGTTCACGAGAAGTCCAAGGAAACCTTTGGAGTTGAGTTCACGCCGAGGCAGCCTGGAGAACACAGGATTTCCGTTCTATTGAAGGGAACTCCGGTTCCTGGATCGCCTTTTGCTTGTAAAGTCTACGACGTCGCGGCCATCAAAGTTAAAGACACTGACAAAGGCATAGTTGGGAAGCCGGTGACTTTTTTGGGTAAAATACTTTTAATCAATTTTAATTAATCATCTTAATTTAATTTAATTGGTATAATCAATTCATTTAAGAATATTACTCTGGATATTATTCATTAATGCCTATTTAATAATGTAGTTTAAAGATTTGTTAAACGTTGTCAAACTTAACTTTGTTGTTTACAATTAGTTGAAACAAGTCAGGCTGGACCTGGTAACTTGGAAGTGACAGTGAACGGCGGTTCTGTTCCGACGTCAGCTCAAGCTCAAGGACCTCACACATATGCAATTTCCTTCACGCCGAAAGAGTCAAAGGCTCACATGATTGACCTCAAATTCAATGGCGAAGATATCCCAGGTGAGAATTCTGTTATAAATACTCGCTCCTATGTTGAACTTCAATTATAATTTGATTTATAGGGAGTCCATTTAAATGCGAAGTTGTCGACGCTTCAAAGGTGACACTGACAGGGGAAGGATTAGAGAAGGTTCCAATGGGCCGAAGAGCGACGTTTACAATTGAGCCAGAAGGAAACCTCGGGACGCCTGAAGTGAAAATTGTTGGGCCAATGAAGAAATCTGTCCCAGCGTCCATCACGCAATCGCCTCAGAATAAATTCACTGTGGAATACGTGCCAACTGAAGTTGGTGAGCTATTTTGATTCTTACGGAATCAAGGGTGAAATGACGGAAGGGAAATGGAAAAAATAGCAATTTTCATTTTCGATTCGCTTTTCGCGGATGTAATCCTGCATTTGATGTTCATATAGGAATTTCATATATGAAATTCATCTTGAAGTGTGAAGAGAAATGTGTTGAAATGCGAATGTTGGATGTTTCAGGTGATCATTCGGTGGAAGTTAGTCTTGGAGGTCAGGCTGTTCCTGGAAGCCCATTTTTGGTCAAAGTCTACGACGCAAGTAAAGTGAGAGTCACCGATATTACACCTGGAATTCGGAACAAGCCTGTCTATTTTTCAAGTAATTACTTGCTATAATATTTATTATAATTATTAATCACATACATAATTATAATTAACTATACATTTTTCTACCAATCCTGTATCACAGGCTCGATAGATCAGAAATCTACCTTTTAATTTGCATTGAACTTAAATTAATTAAAATTAATATAAATATTTTAGTTGACGCGAGCCAAGCAGGAGCAGGAAACTTGGAAATCATCGTTTCTGTTGGATCAAAAAACGTTCCCAATTACGTTCAAACAGTTGCTACGGCCAAATTCCGAGTGAACTTTCGACCAGTTGAAGCCACCCAACACACTTTGTCTGTGAAGTTCAACGGGGAATCTGTACCTGGTTCGCCATTTGTATGCAAAATTATGGATTCGTCTCAAATAGCTGTAACGGGTGCTGCTTTGAAGTCGGCTTCAATCAATCAACCAGCAACCATTACAATAGACCCACATGGTAAGATTCATCGCTCGCTTCGATTAACTTTTGATATTTCGAATTTTGATACTATTTTCAAATTTAAAATATTCATTTTTGTCTTTTTTAGGTGCGGATGCTTCAGTTTGCAACGTTATGGTTCTCTGTCCCACAGGAACTCATTTGCCAATTAATATGGTAGGAGCATTACCAGAAAAAATTCTTGCTTCCTTTACCCCGTTTGAAGTTGGTGAGTTGACATTTAAATTGAGTAATCTTTGGTGCTTATTATGCAGTAGTGTAATTTACAAAAATACTTAAATTGTCATTTTAACTCAATAACTTTTTATTTAAACTTTTTATAGCAAACTCAATGTAATCTCGAGTTCAATTAGTAAATTCACTCATTGACCTCTTTATAATTCTCGTTTATTAGCTTTAAAAACTCAAATTGGCGCATTTGCTTAGAGTCTGGTGTTCAAACTTCTAGTTTTAAACTTTCACTGTGTCACATTCCAGAAAGCTCGATTTGATTTTTATCAAAAGACTCGTAGTTGCACTTGATAATCTGCTTATTATTTAACATAAAAATAACCATGAATGTTTTTTCAGGTCCGCATTCCATTACAGTGAACATTGATTCTGAGCCCGTGGCGGGTTCTCCGTTTTTATGTAATGTGTACAACGTCTCGCGAGTTCGAATCACCGGATTGAAAGACGGGCGGTTGAACGAGCCCATCACATTCACCGTCGACGCATCCCAAGCGGGCGAAGGGACACTCGAACTCGTCGTGACCACAGGGAAACAATCATTAAGAGCTGAAGTCACAGCCAGGTCTCGCGGGCTTTACGACGTCACATTCGTTCCCCTCGAGGCGACCGTCCACTTCGTCAACATCACATTCAACGACATTGACGTCCCGGGGAGTCCATTTGAATGTGCCATTTCAGATTTCATTTCTGCATTCGCCCGTTTGAACACCAACGGCTACGGGGGAGAAGAAGAGACGAGTTTCACCAAGGACTCACTCGGAAGATCTTCAAATGGCATTTTGCTCGAGGGGCTTGAGGGAGTTGTGGCCGGAACGAGTGCGTACATTGAAATGGAAAAACGCGGGAATGAAATCCCCGAAGTTTCCGTCATCGGCCCCGATGCCGTTGGGAGTGTTCGCGTGAGGACGAGGACGCTGCCGAGTGGAGTCATACGAGCGGAATTTACACCTGAGCGTGTTGGCATGTACAATATCTCAATCAACGAAGGATCCAAAGCACTCATGCTGAGAGAACCAATTAAAGCCAAGGTTTTTGATCCGCTCCTGGCAAGAATAAGAGAGAAAAATGACACAGCGGTTCTCGGACAAGACTTCACTTTCAAAGGTAAAATTAATTAATATTGTTAATTAATTTTTATTTTTATTAAAGTAATTAAATTTCCATCAAGGCAGGCAATTATATCTATTTTTCTTAAATGTGATTTAATAACTGGGGGAATACAAGAGAATTTTGTGCGACTTCTATAATGGAGATTTATTAACATTCAACCTGAAATTGAATAAAAAATTATATTGAACAACGAAAGAGAGCGATATAAATTGTTTAGTATTACCCCGATTATGTTACGTTTTCCATTTTTTTTTATTGTTTTACATGTGAATTTAAAATGTTTTGATTGTGAATGAACCATCCAGTATTTAGATTATGAAATGCAAATAAATGCTTCTTAGCTAAACTTTTACTTAAGTACTAAACATTATGAGCGCTGAATTCCTAAATTGATTATTTTATTTTAGTTGACGTGAGCCGAACGGGAATTGAAACTGAAGAGCCAGAAGGAGATGAAGCAATGGAGGTGAAAATTCTTGCAGGGAATAACGAAATTCGCTCAAATCTGAGGAACCTTGGAACTGGAACCTTCCTTGTGAACTTCAAACCCAAGATCCCGTTCAACCATCGAGTTTATGTTCTTTGCCACGGGTATAACATTAAAGGCTCGCCCTTCGACCTCCAAGTCTCCGACGGAGGGATCCACGGAAAAGAAACCATCGCCACGGGATCTGGGCTCTACTTGGCAAGATCTGCCCAATCTGCTGGATTCACCATCTTAACAAAGGGATCCAGTGGACGGGATTTCGACGTGGTTGTGAGCGGACCAGGAGGAGTCGCCGTTCCTGTTCGCTGTTATCAACAGAGAGATGCGAATCTTCGTGCGGAATTCACGCCAAGCAATACCGGAACCCACGAAGTTGCGGTTTATCATCGTAGCAAGCAAGTGAAAGGCTCGCCATTTCTCTGCCAAGTTTTTGATCCTCAAAAAGCCATTATTGGAGACATTCCCACTGCTGTTACAGTCGGCCAGCCAGTTAATTTACCCGGTAATTTTAATAAATAAACTGTCAACGTACACTGTAGTAAATTGTAATGGACTTTAAAATCAGGGGACTTTATTAAACTGATTGGGAATTTGTTATTTTTTTCAGTTGAATTGAGCCAAGCTGGGAAAGCACTTCTTGAGCTTGAAGTGACCGGACCAGAGGGAATTCCCAAGCCATTGTTCCCATCAGAAGATGAGCGTGGGGGCGAACCAACGATTCGGTTTTTGCCCAAACGACCAGGGAAATACAGAATCATGATGCATTTTGGTGGAGAACCCATTCCTGGATTCCCGATGACAATTCAAGCTGAAGAAGCCGGAGCTGCTCAAGCCCACGGGGATGGACTTGAGTTTGCACATGTTGGGCGAAGTGCAATATTTTCATTATTTGGTCCTGGACTCCCTGGTGTTCCATCAGTGACCGTTGAGGGACCTGATTCTGTGGCCAAATGCGAATTGAAAAGAGTTTCTGCTGAGAAAGAACCTGGACATTTCCAAGCATCTTATGTTCCAACTGAAATTGGCGTATTTGACATTAAAGTCACTTGGGCCGGAATCGACATTCCAGGTAAAATTACCAACAATGCCAACAAATGCAAAAAGTGTTTTAATCAGCAATCAACATAGTAGAACAATTTTTGATATAATTGTGAGTATTTAATTTAAATAATTTGTAATTTAAATTAAAACTTAATTGTTCAAAGGCTCACCATTTCATCCCAAAGTTGTGGACGGAGGTAAACTGAGAGTTATCGGCGGTTGGGACGCCCATTGTTTTCCAATTGATCCAATGAAGGATGGAAAAGAAGACAAAATTGTTCAGCTGTCTCTTGGAGAAGAGAGAAAAATCGCATTTAACTCGAGCGACGCTGGACCTGGAATCCTTGAGCTTGGTATTATTTAAAATTCATAATTTCTTAAATACAATTATCTAAATCTATACATTATGTATGGGAGGATAGTAAACAGCAATTCCAGTTTTATGCATAAATAATCTTGTATCACTAGTAATTTGTCTTTTTAATTAGAAATGGGAGGTGAAGGTGAAGTTGGAGAATTTGGCCGAGTTGAAACCTCCGTGGCGAACCGAACAAAGTTGATTTTGACTCCAAAGAAAATTGGAGAATTTACGTTGAAACTCAAGTGGGGAAAGTTCGAGGTTGAAGGAGCTCCAAAGAAAATATTTGTTCAAGCTCTTCCAACAGGGTAAATAATCTTAATAATCAAATATTTGCAAAAGCCACTCAATTTATATAAATTTTGTATTAAAATCGATTTAATTCTTAAATATGGTTATATAGGGAATTTGAAGGGCCAGTGATTTTGAGCGGCGCAGGGCTTATTTCTGCACGTTGTGGAGAAGAGGCGTATTTCACAATTGATGCTTCACAAGCTGGAATTGGTCCTGCACAAGTTTCTTTACATTCTGCCGATAGCGACGTTCCCGTAACAGTCAAGCCTGTTGGCGGAGGCGTATACAAAGCTGTTTATCTGCCAAGAGTCCCTGGAAATTATGAGCTAAATGTTACTTGGGCTGGAAAGTAAGCTTTTTGCAATTAATTATAGCATATTTGTTGGCAATTTTTAACTGCAAATTGTTGTAAATAAATTAGTATTTACGATTTTTAATATGCAGTAAATACTAGAAACTGTATAAAATAACAAATATATTAATCTACTGATTGTTAGATTTTAATTAACAAGCATCTTTATAATGTTAAAGGCCAGTGCCAGGATGTCCAATGACAGTTCAAATTGGAGCTGTAGGAGACGCGTCGAAAGTAATTTGCACAGGCGATGGGCTTCGTGTTGGAACGGTTGGCAAAGACATTCGGTCCTTCCTTGACACTCGCAGGGCCGGACCTGGCGAAACTCACAGCTCAATGCATTGGGCCAAGGAAAACAGCCTATTGTGAACTTTACGATCATGGAGATGGAACATTTACTGTAAGACATTGTCTAAGACTCTTTCTTTCATACATTAATACTTTTCACAATACAAGAGATTTTTTGAAAATTAAATGAAATAAGTGATTATTTGATTGAACTAATTGAATTAACTGATGATTGTAGCTCAATATTCGTCCACAAGAGCCAGGCAAACACTCCTTGAGCATTCGATACTCTGGAGATCATGTGCCAGGAAGTCCTTTTAATTTGAGGGTTGTCGGACCCCCTGATGCATCCAGAGTTAAGGTTTATGGACCAGGGATTGAACATGGTGTTCTTGCAACTTTCCAATCAAGATTCATTTGTGACACCAGAGGAGCCGGTGCTGGACAACTCACTGTTAGAGTTAGAGGACCAAAAGGTAAACTTTCTCCACTTTCTTTTCTTTTAAATAATCAATTTAGTAAAAATCCTCTTATGAATGATTAAGAAGATATCTATCTATCTAATACTCTAGGTATTAGACATATTATAACATAAACTTATAAAATATTCATGAATTCAATAGGTGCATTTAGAGTTGAGATGCAAAGGGAAAGTCAAAAAGATCGGACGATCCTTTGCAAGTTTGATCCAACTGAACCGGGAGATTATCGCGTTGAGGTTCGTTGGGCAGGTGAACACGTTCCAGGATCGCCATTTTCTGTTATGATTTTTGACACCCAGGAAGAACTTCATCATTTTGTACAAGTAATTAAATAGATACATTTTAAATGTAGTATTAAGCTTTAAATCCAATTAAGATGTAAATCTTAATTGGAAACTGGCACATAAAATATTGCATTGGACTTATAATTAAATGGACTTAATAAATTACAGGGAGGGTCGCCTGGTCCAGGAAATCATTCGGACTTCTATGGCTCTACTGGCTATTCAATGGGACAAATGTCTTGGCGAGGGTCCCAAGCTCAGCTTTGATTGCTTCAAATATAATATAATCATTATTTAACATTACAGCTTCAAACGTGAATATGAAATTTTGTAAACAATAAAGTTATCAAGATCATTATTATAATACACCTTATTTAATTGTATTTTAAAAATAATTATGAACAAAGAATTGTTAATTGAAATATACTGAATGAAATGTACTTGTTGTTAATTTATATTTTTAAATATAATAAATTTTGTTTTATATAAAACAAGAGTATGATTTATTTTTCACGCATTTCACTCTTTCAAGAATTTCTAACCATTGTATTTACAAATAAATTATACCATTATAAAATGAAATGATTAAACTTTGTTTCAATGAAATATTAAATTGCTAACTAATTTTTAGCTACTTAGGACTAAAAAACAACTTATTTGAATAGTTTGACATCCCTACCAACCAG